>CM040839.1:29149324-29246824 GCA_022828995.1 Vimba vimba
TTAGCCTTCGTCCTTCTCCTGCCGTGTCCATATCCTTGCCTTTTAATCCATCCATTGTCCAAATCAAAATCAAAATACTCCCCAGACAGCAAACTGCTGGTGGGAAGTGTATAAACTCAGGAAAACAAACTCAAGAAATCAAACAAACAAACAAAATCACTAAAAACAGAGCACATGGAAGAGCCTCTCTCTCCCTACTGCCAACTCACTTCCTGGATCGTACCACTATCGGGCGTTCTCAAAGTGGTATGGCCGTAAGCGAAATCTGCTGCTAAAAACGGGCTATTTAAAAGGTTAGAACATTAGTGAAGTAAACTAAAAAGCTTTCAGCACCTGGTATTCCCAGGCGGTCTCCCATCCAAGTACTAACCAGGCCCGACTCTGCTTAGCTTCCGAGATCAGACGAGATTTTTTTTTTTTTTTTTTTTTTTTTCTTTTATTATAAAACAAAAAGTTTACATTTTTTAAAAACATTAAAAAATTAACATACATTTTCATTCTTTTTTACATTCAGAATACATTTTAGTTACACTTTTCATTATTTTACACAGAAACACATTCAATCTTTCAGTTAAAGTGCATTCATTTAAAAAACCATACAATACACACTGGATGCAAGCCCTTTTTCAAAGACTCAAATTATTTTCTTAGAAAGTCTCTACACATACATTTCAAAATATTTTCTTTCTACTTAGTTTACAAACCATCAATTATATCTAGTAAATGTTCCATAGTTTCACCATCCACTTCACATATTCCCCCTTTTTTCCTTTTCTTTAAGGCATCTCTCCTTAACTTTTGTTTTCTCAACACAAGATTCAGATTAGGTATTGATTTGTATTTTAACACATGACCTCCAATTTTTTTCCGCTTTTTCTTATTAACATTGTCTGTATTATCATTGTCTCTGTCCTCATCCTCCTCCATTTCCTCCTGATTCTCCGTAATAGTCTCTTTATTCCCTCCATTTTCTTTATCAGTCTCTCCAGCATTGTCTTTATTACCATTGTCTCTGTCCTCATCCTCCTCCATTTCCTCCTGATTCTCCGCATTAGTCTCTTTGTTCCCTCCATTTTCTTTCTCAGTCTCTCCAGCATTTTCCAGTTCAGTTTCCTTCAACATTTGCCCCCCTACATCCTCTGACCTTGTATTTTGTATTTCATCCTGATCCTCTATCCAACACTCACATCTTACCATCACTTTTCTACAATCCGGGCATTTCACTGCATGGCAATCCCTCGCAAAATGTCCTTGTTCCTCACACTGGAAGCATTTGAACTCCGGACAATCTTTGAACACGTGTCCCGGATTCATGCACAATCGACAGGTTTTAACCTGACGATCATGCATGATCCGGAAGTATTGTGTTCCTTCCTCTGTTTCAAACTTTGTACTGTATGGGAGGGATATTACTTCTTTTGGGAATTTAACCCTTAGGTATCTTGTACCATCTGCAATTTCTGTGCCCGGATACATTCTTCTCCTGATGTCAGATGCTGGTGCTACTCCCCATTTTGTTAATTGTTCTACAATTTCTGAGTCATTGATGTAAGCAGGCAAATGTATAAAAGAAACCACACATTCTCTTACTTGTAGTTGTCTTATTCCACACCATTTTCCTTTTATCGTCAGTCCTTCATCCAAGTTCCCGCACTCATCTTTGTTGGTCAATGTTATTTCATATTCTTTACCCTGTCTTGGTCTCACCGCCAGAATCTTTCCTTCTCCGATCCTTTCATTCACCGCTTTAATAATGTCTTCCACTCTTGCATCTCTCAAATCCGCCATATCCACAATCACCGTCGCCTCTCTAGAATAAATCCTCGTATAATCAATTCGTCCGTGTCCAGCTCGTTGTCTTTTTTCCACTCCATTATCCGTTAGCCTTCGTCCTTCTCCTGCCGTGTCCATATCCTTGCCTTTTAATCCATCCATTGTCCAAATCAAAATCAAAATACTCCCCAGACAGCAAACTGCTGGTGGGAAGTGTATAAACTCAGGAAAACAAACTAATGCTTACAGCACCTGGTATTCCCAGGCGGTCTCCCATCCAAGTACTAACCAGGCCCGACTCTGCTTAGCTTCCGAGATCAGACGAGATCGGGCGTTCTCAAAGTGGTATGGCCGTAAGCGAAATCTGCTGCCAAAAACGGGCTATTTAAAAGGTTAGAACATTAGTGAAGTAAACTAAAAAGCTTACAGCACCTGGTATTCCCAGGCGGTCTCCCATCCAAGTACTAACCAGGCCCGACTCTGCTTAGCTTCCGAGATCAGACGAGATCGGGCGTTCTTTTTTTTTTTTTTTTTTTTTTTTTTTTTTATTATTAAAAAATTCAGTCAATAAAATACAGTAAAAAATACATATTTTCTTCTACAATCATCTCTACATCACATATCTTTCTTTTACATACACAATTTAAAAATCGCCTTCACTTCCTGGCAGCTTCCACATTAAATCTTTTAAAACACAACAAACTTTTGGGGTAAAAACACGATAAAAATCATCCAAAATATTTTCACATTTAAAATACACATACAATCTTTCAATATATAGCTCCGTTTTCCTTTTAAACACAGTCCAAACATCCAACACAATTTTTTCTTTTTTAGCCACAGTTCTTCTCTCCCATATTGCACTTTTCATTAACATTACACACAGATTGATAAAACTTTTGTTTTGACACTTCTTTTCCCAACCAAACATCACCACTCTGTTCCATTCCATTCCATTTTCATCCCACTCCTCAGTCAAATCTTTAATTAAACATTTACATTTTTCTAAAAAATCCCCCCAGTTCTTTACAATATAAAAACATATGTAAAATCCACTCTTCATTTTCCTGGCACACTTTACACAGAGCGTTTTGTTCAATTCCTATTTTATTTAAAATAGCATCAGTAAAAACCACTTTATGCCTTATAAAATACTCCAAACATCCCAATTTTGTTTCCACACACCTCCCCCCCATGTTTCTCCATATACACTCTTCTTTTAAATCTTTGAATTTCTGCACCCAGTATCCATTTGCAATCGGCTCTTTAAAAACACCATCTCTAAAAGAACAATAAATCATTTTCACAGTACATTCATTAAAATCATACAGTTTTCCCCCTAACTTCACATAAATACCTTTCTCATTTGGCTCTCCTTCCATACTTTGTATTCTTTTAATCCACTTTCCGGGTATTGCACTTTTAATGATTTCGTACTTATTTATAATCCCTTGTTCACTGTACTCCTCTTTTGCCTCCTCCATTGCATCCACAATAAATTGTGTTGGTAAAAAACCTTCTTTAAATTCATATAAAACATCTCTTACTCTTGTTATCCCCACTTCCATCCATTTCTTTAAAAACATTTCTTTCTCTTGGTTTAAAATGTTTTTGTTTAAGAACAGAGGTTGATTTAAAATGTTTTCTCTTCCATGTGGATCATACTCGATTTTGGCTAAAAATTTCCCCCAGGCACTAAAAATTTCTCTATAAAACTCTGGTAAGCCTTCTGTCATCCAAATCTTCGTTTTCATCCATAAAATTCCATCCCCCATGTTAAAATTCCCACATTTGTTTAAAAAATATTTCATCGTCTTTTTCCACTCTGCTTTTCCCTCATCCTGTAGGTATTTCTTCACTATTTTCACTCTCAAACTATTTTTTCTTTGTTCCACATCCATTAATCCTAACCCCCCCTTGTCTACCGCCCCTAAAATCGTGTTAAAAGCTATTCTTGCTGGTTTCCCCTCCCATAAAAAGTCAAGAAAACATTTCTTCAACCTCTTTTCTGTCCACAAGGGCATCTCCGACACATATAAAACATACCATAGCTTAGAAACCATTAAAACATTCAATATTAAAACCTTCCCTTTCAAATTTAATGTTCTTAATTTCCAAAAAATTAACCTTCTCTCTATTTCTGTTACTAGTTGCTCCCACATTTCATCTCTTACTTTCCTCTCATTTTTCCCCATTAAAATTCCTAAAATCCTAATTTCTTCCACTTCCTTAAAATTAAAATAATTCTTTAAAACCATGGCTTTACCAAATCTCATATATACTGTCTTATCCTCATTTACTTTACTCCCAGATCCTTTACAATATTCTTCTACAACCTTCATAACTTCTTTGACGCTCTCCTTTCCTTTTACTATTATTGTAGTGTCATCAGCATATTGAAAAACCTTCCCTTCAGCTTTGTTTTCTTCAATTTCAATTCCAATTATTCCTTCTTTTTGTTTTATAGCTAATCCTAATGGTTCCGATACAAGTGAATATAATAACGCTGAAAGCGGACAACCCTGTCTTATTGATCTTGTGATTTTAAAACATTCTGTTAAAAACCCATTACATTTTATTCTTGTTAAAGCACCCTTGTATAAAATCTCAATCCATTTAATAAAATCTCCCCCAAAACCAAAACTCTTTAAAACATCAAATAAATACCCGTGTTCAACCCTATCAAAAGCTTTTTCAAAATCTAAACTAATTATGTATCCATCTTCTTTTTTTTCTTTCATGTACCATATTGTGTCTCTTATGCTCATTGTTATGTCCGCTATATCCCTTCCTTTTACTCCGTACGCTTGGTTTGTTTCAATTATATTTGGCATTACTTCTTTTAATCTGTTTGCTAAAACTTTCGCTAAAATCTTAAGATCTGTGTTCAGCATTGTGATAGGCCTATAGTTTTTTAAATCTACTTTTTCTCCTTTCTTTTTATATATCAGTTTTGTTATCCCCATCCCCATTCTTTCATTAACTTCTTCTTTTTCAAAAATTTCTCTAAAAATTTCCTTTAAAATCTTGGTTAAAATCTCTTTAAAACATATATAAAATTCACTCCCCAAACCATCTATTCCTGGACTTTTCTTTTTATTCAGCTGCTTTATTGCTCTTTCTATCTCTTCTTCTCTGATTTCTTGATCGCATTCTTTTCTATCTTCCTCGCTAATTTTTGCTTTTATCTTATTCAACAATTCCCTTTTTTCATTTTCTTCTACACCCCTTGTATTAAACAGATCTTCATAAAAAATCTTTATTTCTTCTAAAATTTTTTCATTCCCTTCTACAATTTCCCCATTTTTTCCTCTTATCTCTTTTATCGTTTCAGCTTTCCCTTTCTTTTTTTCCAAATCAAAAAAGAACTTTGTGCATTTTTCTCCCTCCACCATATATTTAGCTTTGCTTCTTAAAACCGCCCCTTCATATTCCCTTTCCTCTATTTCTTTCAGTTTTCCCTCCATTTCCTTTATCTTTTGTATATCTTTATTTTCTTTATTCAATTCCACTTCCAAACTTTCCTTTATTTCTTTTTCTTTGTATCTTTTGCATTTGCGTATTAAACTACAATACTTAATCGAGAATCTTTTTATTAAAAACTTGACGTTCTCCCACCATATTCTCTTATCTTCTTCATACATTTCATTTTGCTTTTCTTTTTCTATAATTTCTTTAACCTTTAAAACATAGTCTTCATTTTGTAAAATTTTTGTATTTAACACCCATATTCCTGGCCCTCTTTGCACTTTATTCCAATCCATTTAAAAAAATAAAAACTTGTGGTCGCTAAAACTTGTGTCTTCGTACTTAATATTTTCGATAAAATTCTCCACATTCCTCGTGCATAAAATAAAGTCAATTCTTGTTTTGCACACAAATTGTCCTACTATTTGTCTCCTTGAAAATTCTTTTTTCTTTTCATTTCTTTCTCTCCACACATCTATCATATTATTTTCTGCCATTAATGCTTTTAATTCTTTTCTCCCTGTATCAGTTTTAAAAACCATTCCTTCTGCCATGTCTTGTTTACTAAAAACCGTGTTAAAATCCCCCATCATTATTATTTCCTCATACTTCTTTACAATATTTCTTAAAACATTAAAAAACTCTTTCTTTTCCTTCTCCTCTGTTGGTGCATGTACATTTACTAAAATCAATTCCCTTCCTTCATGTTTTGTCTCAACCACCATACATTTCCCCATCGTATCTTTGTATATAATTTTACTTGCTTTAAAAACATCATCCTTCATTAAAAAAGCCACACCTCTCCCGAGCCTCCCATCTCCATTATTGTATAAAATTCCTCCTTCCCATCTCTTTTTGTATTCATTCATCACATTTTCTCTCCAGTTTGTTTCTTGTAGCACAATAATGTCTTCTCCTTTACATTTTTCTTTTATATTTTCACATTTCTTCAAGTTCAAAAGTCCTCTCGCATTAAAAGTCACACAACTTAAAACCATTAAAAAGAAAATAAATAAATATCTAAAACCCATCATTCTCAGTCTTTCTCCTCCAGTTCCTTTAACGCCTCAAACCTGTTTAAACATTTCACTAGTCCTTTTTTCAGCACTTTTTTTCTTGCAGTTTCTATATTTGGCTTTACCTTTAGCGATCTTCTTCGTACTTGTCCCCTCTCCACTTTTTCCTTCTCGTCCGCCTCCATCCTTATTTCTCCTTCGCTGTCAGTTTCTTTGTCTTGTTCTTTTCCTTTTTGTCCATGACTTGAAGATATGTCCATTAGTGTCAATTGCGTGTCCTCTTCTCTTATCTGTTCCTCATCCTTTTCATTTTCTCCTTCTCCATCCTGTCTGTTGCTTGTTCCTTCCTCTGCTTCCTTTGGTTGTGATTCGTCCTCTTCTTGTCTTTCTTCACAATGTCCTTCTTCCTCGTTGTTCCCTTCATGCACCTGTCTGTCTACCTGTTCTTCCCTTCCTCCTACCTCTCCCTCCATCCAGCATTCACATTTATTTAAAATTTCTTGGCAATCCGGGCACCTGACAGCGTTGCAGTCTCGTGCAAAATGTCCCCTTTCCTCACACTTATAGCACTTGAATTCTGGGCAATCTTTCAGCAGATGTCCTGGGCTCATGCACAGCCTACAGGTCTTCACCTGGTGGCTGTGCATCACCCTAAAGTACTGCGGCCCTTCCGCTGTTTCCAGCTTTGTGCTATAAGGGAGTGACGCCACTTCTTTAGGGAACCTCACCTTCACAAATCGTGTACCATCTTCAATGTCAGTGCCCGGATAACACCTTCTTTTGATTTTAGATATGGGGGAAACCCCCCAACCTTCCAATTTGTCCAAAATTTCATTATCATCCAGGTAGACAGGCAGGTGCATGAAGGAAACAACGTAATCTTTATTTTGCAGTTTCTTTACTTCACAGTCCACTCCCTTTATTGTCAATCCCTCGATTAAAACGTCGCACATTTCTTCCTGTTCCAGTGTCAGTTCATATTCTTTGCCTTGTCGGGGTCGTACAGCCAACACCTTTCCACTTCCAATTTTTTTCTGAAATAGCTTTGATTATATCCTCCGCTCTCACTCCACTCACATTCTCTGTATTCACGATCACTGTTGCCTCCTTTAAGTATTTTCTTTCACCAAATCTTTTCCTTGCTCCTTGATCCTTTCCATTTCCAGCTCTTTGTCGATACTCCAGTCCAAAGTCGTTTGCCGTGCGCGTTCCTCCTGCCAGTCCAGTGTCGTTTGCCATGCGTGTTCCTCCTGCCAGTCCAGTGTCGTTTGCCGTGCGTGTTCCTCCTGCCAGTCCAGTGTCGTTTGCCGTGCGTGTTCCTCCTGCCAGTCCAGTGTCGTTTGCCGTGCGTGTTCCTCCTGCCAGTCCAGTGTCGTTTGCCATTCGTGTCTCTCCAGCCATTTCCGTGTCGATACCAGATAATCCGTCCATTTGTGGAAAAAAAAAAAAGATCAACCACCCTCCAGACAGCGATATGCTGCTGTTAGGTGGTTTTCCCAAAAAAAGAAAAATGCCAAAAAAACAAACAAAAAAACACTAAAAAACAAACAAACAAAACAATTGAAAAAACACAAAATGGGGGAGAGCCTTCCTCTCCCAACTACTGCCACGTCACTTCCTGTGAGCTCTCTAGCGCCCTCAAAGTGGTATGGCCGTAAGCGAAATCTGCTGCCAAAAACGGCCTTTTTGAAGAAATTTGGCAGCAGATGTCGCTTACGGCCATACCACTTTGAGAACGCCCGATCTCGTCTGATCTCGGAAGCTAAGCAGAGTCGGGCCTGGTTAGTATTTGGATGGGAGACCGCCTGGGAATACCAGGTGCTGTAAGCTTTTTAGTTTACTTCACTAATGTTCTAACCTTTTAAATAGCTTTATGTGCTGCAGTTTAATGTCTATAGATACACAGTGCTATGCATAAGTTTAGACACCCATACTAAAGTTGACTAAAAAGAGGAATAAAAAATCATCTTTTGGAAACTGAACTTAATGCCTTAATTTAAAAAATTAGGAAAAATCCAACCTTTAAGGACACCAATTTTCTTTGTGAATGAATAATGTATCGTAAATAAATAAATGTTCTTCCTTAAAATACAGGGTGCATAAGTTTGGACACCCCTATGTTAAATTCCCATAGAGGCAGGCAGATTTTTATTTTTAAGTATTTTTTTTAATTTATTTTTTAGGATACTATGCATCCTGATAAAATTCCCTTGGCCTTTGGAATTAAAATAGCCCCACATCATCACATAGCCTTCACCATACCTAGAGATTGGCATGGTTTTATTTCAGTTAGCCTAATAGCTAGTTTGATTTGCATTGAGAGATGATCTTATGGAAAGTACCCCATGCCAAACTCTAGGTATGGTGAAGGCTATGTGATGATGTGGGGCTATTTTAATTCCAAAGGCCAAGGGAACTTTATCAGGATGCATAGTATCCTAAAAAAAAATATTAAAAAAAATACTTAAAAATAAAAATCTGCCTGCCTCTGAAGCTGAAAATACAGAATTATTTTAGAATTATTTTAGAATTATTTTATTATGCTTGCACTCTGTCACAGACTAGAAATATTGAAAATAATATAGGCCAATTTTTACTGGTAACATAAGACATTTGGCATTATCAGGACCCACAATATTCTCCCATTGCATAATTATACATTATATATATATATATATAGTAGTTTAATGTAGTACTGACACTGACATTTTTTCTCACACAGAAATGTTTATTTTGGGTGAACTATACACAATACATATTGTCACTATCCACGATACATATTTGTGGCGAGCACGACGAGGTCGAGGGCCGTGGGAGGACGGCGCGAGGCCGGTGGCGTGATTGATAATGAGCGACACGTGCGCGACGCACCGGTCTCGCATCTCTCACGGAGGAGCGGAAGCATAAAGGAGGAGCGACGACAGTGAAGAGCGAGAGAGGAACAGGCCTGTGTTTTGTTTGATGTTCTGTGTTGCCAGCAGTCGTCCGTGAGGGGCTGCTGGCTTTTACTTTCATTTTGTATTTGTTTTATTTTTATTATTAAAAGTCTTTAAATGTTCGCCGGTTCCCGCCTCCTTCTTCCCGTAACAACATACCTCGTTATAATTGGTGCCGAAACCCGGGAGGAAGGAGGAACGCGCTGTCAAAGAGCCCTCGCCGCTGTGGTGAATCCGCGGTGCCATCGTGGCGGGCAGTTTCCGTCGCCATGGACGCTCGAGGCGGTGCGCGGGAGGGAGTTGCCGAGGGGAACGGTCGAGCTCGCTGCTGGCCGTCTGGGTGCTGGAGGGGCGGCTGCCGTCCGTGATGGAGCGGAGGAGTCGCCGCCGTTTGCCGTGGGCCGGAGCCTGCTGCCATCCGCCATGACGGGGAGGAGCAGGGAACGGGGGACTCTTGCCGACTGCCCGAACACAGAGGAGCTGTCGCCGTCCACCAGGCGGCGGAGGAGTGTCAAGCCGTCCACCGAGGGCTATCCAGCGCCGCCGCCAGGCACCGCGGAGAAGATCGCCCAGCTGGTGTAGGGCCGGATGGCAGCGCGTTATGGGAACCGGACCAAGAAATTTTCTTATTTATTTTTTTTCTCCTCTCTCCCCTCTCTCGTCTCTGTCGCTCCTCATGCTTCCGTCTCCTTTTCCCTCACCTCGTCTATCCATACCCCAGCCCAGGTACCGCAGCCGCCGTGATCGGTCCCCCCGGGGAGGGGGAGTAAGCGCAGTCTCGTGGGTGCCCCCCGGCCTGCGAGGGGCGATGGGGGTATGTGGCGAGCACGACGAGGTCGAGGGCCGTGGGAGGACGGCGCGAGGCCGGTGGCGTGATTGATAATGAGCGACACGTGCGCGACGCACCGGTCTCGCATCTCTCACGGAGGAGCGGAAGCATAAAGGAGGAGCGACGACAGTGAAGAGCGAGAGAGGAACAGGCCTGTGTTTTGTTTGATGTTCTGTGTTGCCAGCAGTCGTCCGTGAGGGGCTGCTGGCTTTTACTTTCATTTTGTATTTGTTTTATTTTTATTATTAAAAGTCTTTAAATGTTCGCCGGTTCCCGCCTCCTTCTTCCCGTAACAACATACCTCGTTATAATATTGATGCATTTTTGTATTGCGATATATTGTGACACGATATATTGTTACACCCCAATAGCCTTAGCCATATACAGTAGCTGAAATAAAATCACAGTGATAATATGTCAAATTCCCTTGATTATTTGCTAAGCTGCCAGTATTGATAACTGTTTAGTACCCTTCCGGCATAATTCAGTATTTTTGACTCTCTTTTTTCTTGACAGTCAGGCCTGTCTGTGCGTGACTGATAGCAGTTTGGATCTTGTTTCACACGAAACAGGGTCACTGATGGAGACACATTGCCGCATGACAGTACCTCGAAGGTCCAGTCGTGTTCCCTCAGCCTTTGTTTCTTTGTCATCGGTACCTCTGTTTGTGTTGATAAAGGAATATCGGAGATGACAAGTCCCGTCTGAAAAAGGGAACATTCACAAACTTTGCAGACATGTGAAATGACAGGGGTTTTCTCCTTGAACACAGCTGAAGGAGGCTGCAGTGGCCGGCAGTCAAATATCTGCCCAATAGAGTGCTATATGGGTTCCAGAAGTAAAAATACATTTGCTGGGTCCCAATTTGCCTACTTATACTATGCTCTAAAAGTATGTACTGTATTTGTGAAGAAAAAGTACATAGTTTTGAGTGTGCAGCAGAATAGTAGGCAAGCTTTGGGACTACTACTACTTAGTCATAATTGCATCTTTTAATGGACTGAGGTATATGCATCCTGTCACTTTTTAAACTGCTCGGACATTCAGCTTGTCACAATTAAAATCCTCCAATTCAATTCTGCTGTTCCAGTGCTTTCGGTAATGATCAGATCCACTAAAGATCGTGGAAACTTGGCCGATGTTCAGATTTCCTCTTACTCTTGAGTGGCATCTTAAGCTAACGCATGCAACCAAAAGGCTCTTTAATTTCATGCTACAAGACAGTTCAACTAAGCTTCCGTTTAAACAAAGGTCACTGGTTGTGAGAAAAGACAGTTTAGACAGCTACTGTAGGTTAAGACTGTCACCATCAGCTCTTGTTTGATTTCTTTTCATTTATATCTTCTGGCAAGCAGAATTTGATTTCAGAGTCGACATGAAATGAAAACCGACCTTAGTGAGAATACTTAAAGAGGCCATATTTTATGCCTTTTTACAAAGTCTTGATTTTGTTTTGGGGTCTACTAGAATAGGTTTTCATGCTTGAATGTTCAGAAAACACATAGTTTTCATATATTTTACATTGTTGCGGCTCCTCTCTTCCCAGTCTGTCAGTAACTCTGTTTAGTTCCGGTCTCTATGAAGACCTTCCTTCTGAAAAGCGCTCTGATTGGTCGGCTGGACCAGTGTGTTGTCATTGGCCAACAGCTTTGGGAAATGCAAACATACTACTAACCTAACGAATTATTTAAATGAGGAATATTGTGACGTTATATGTGTAGGTTTCCGCAAAAAAACTCAAGACTACAATGGAGTTCAAAGCAGTGCGCATTGATATAGAGAATAAAGGCCCGTTCACACCAAGGACGATAACTATAAAGATAACAATAAATATATAGTTCTAAAAATCTTTCTCAATATTAAAGAAGCAGAGTCCACACCACAGCCATAACAACAACGACACAGAGAAACTATATATTTGGAATCACTTTCAGAACGATTTTATCCAGCTGATAAACGATATCGTAGCCAATCAGAATCCATCCTGCTCTAATGAGCTCAAGGATTTAAAGCGGCAGACAAGCACGCGCTTAGAATAAACAGAACTATATTGTCTGCTGGTGTGGATGCTAATATAGTTAAATTTATAGTTATCGTTCTGGGTGTGAACTCTTTGTAGTGGACTTTGTGCTTTGCCACTTTGCAGACCTTTTTCACACTCAAACAGCAACATTAGGCACACTAGAAAATAAAAAAAAGCATAGGTCCTCTTTAATACACACTCTCCTTGGTCTTATTGTGCACATTTAATCATAAACAAAGTGTTTCTTCATAATCTTGAAGCAAAATGTGTTTGTTCCGTCTCTAAAATTACTTTTTCATGAGACGCCCCTAAGGCTGCTTAAGTTTCAATGAGCGTGTTTCAGGAGACGAGTCGTCTTTTGCAATCACATTTATGTCTGCCTCTATTCCGCAAGAGAAGCTGATTTTTTACAAACCACTCCATTTTTGATGGATCCGTCCTACTTTTTTTAATATTTTCGGAAATGCGCCACATTATGAAAGTAAAATGGGTTGCAAATGCCTTTTCGTGTTGACTCTAAACTTGACAGGACTTCAAAGACTAAAACACATCTAGAGCTTACAGAGAGTTCACACACACACACTCTCTCAAACCAATTGGGTTAATGGGCCGGAAGGTCTGTGCAGACTCTCTGCATGCTGCCATTGAGGGTTTTTTCTTTTCTGACCATATCCTGGAGCTTTGCTTCCTATGCTTTTGTCCCAAATTGAAAACGAATGGATAACTCTATTATGGCAGTTCATTTTTCCTCATTATTCATAGTAACAGCTTTTGTAAGCTTAATGACTTTTTGTTATTCATTCAGTTTGGAGATTACTCCTTTTTTTCTCACACATTGCTGTGGGATGATGTGGGATGCACCATACTAAGCCTTCTAACAGAAGTAAAGTCTATCGTCCTTTGTTTTGCATATTACATAGAAATATAACCTCATGTAGATACTGTAAGTCTGTCTCTGGAGCTGCAGTAGTATTTATTTAGATGAGGAAACAACTTCGGTTTCATGCTGACTTTAAATCTCTGAAACATGTGCTTTACCTTGGTTTGGTTAAAGGTTGCAGGTTCAAACCTTTCAACAGGTCATTACTGTACTGTACTGGTAAAGGTCGATTGTCCCTGTATGTGGAATTTGAAGTAATCATTCATAACTTTATGCTAAAGAAACATTAAAAGCCAGTATTTGGTGCAGGAAGCAGGGTATTTTAGTACAGTGTTCTTTCCACAACAACACAGGAATACAGATGGTCAGCAACTGTAAATGTCATGAAAAATTATTAAGTGTCCTTTTTTTATAATATAGGCGAACTGGTTCTCAATTCCCAATCCTGTAAATTGCTTTCATCAAAGAGCCTGCTTACGCATTTTTGGATTTTAGATATGTGATCTGCAGAATTTAATGCATTAGCCTGACTGTAGGATGTATGGGTATAATGAAACCTGGTGAACGTGCAATTTAACTTACAGTATGCTTTTTGCTGATGAAGTATCGCAGAGTAAAAGTGCTTACTCGTTTGGAAAGCGGGTCTAGTGCTGATTGATGCTCCTCGTCCTCACTGAGGTGTCTGACTGTCGTCAAAGTAGATAATTTGACTTATGTTGACTTAATCTGTTTAGATTTGAAACACCAGACATCGAATGGCTGTCAGAATCCTCCACAGGATCATTAATCAAGCCCTGATTTCCATTGTTCACTTGCTGTCTGTAAAAAAACAGACATTCGCTTGTGATCTCGTCACCTGATACTGCTGGACCGGACAATGCATGTGTCTCTTTTTCATTCTCTTTTTATCGATTTTTGTTGTATCTATCTATTTTTCAGCTATTTTGTTCAATGTATTATCAAGCACTTGCATTTGTATGAAAAGAAAATCGCTCCTATTGGCTTTTCCCCGGTTATTGCTTCCCCCTAGTGGATAAACCGTAGTAGTGCAATGAGTAAAACGTGTCATAATTATTATAACATAATTTTAAACAAATGTCTCTAGTTAAAATTCACAAATTCTAAACACATCTGGAGGTGAATGACATAAATTTGCCAATTTAGTTGAAAAATAAAATAAAAAATAAAGATGACAAATGAAGATTGTTGTTCCAAAGCTGTTTTTGTCACAAAACTCCTTTAATGAGTCAGTTTATTAGTTTATATTTTATTAATAACTCCCCTAAAATAATTATTAATCAATTAAACATGATGAAGCAGAGATGTTTCATGTGTATTGCTTATAGTATGCATTTAGTGAAAAACAAATAAAATGTAATAGATGCAGACATTTTTTGTAAAGAGAAAACAACATATGCTCATATTCTATGGGATATATATACAATTTGTTGTACATGCATATTGTACAACATAATATCAACTGAAACATGTTCAATTGAGGGCAACATTTATTGCTGATGAGTCACTCGTGCTTGTTACATCAACACTGTTTTGTGTTATAATTGTTACATAAGCAGTTTCAGTTACATGTTTGGCACATTTGCTGACAAAACACCCTTTCTAAATGAAGTGATGTAGGCACTTCTTTTGTTGTTATTGTTCGTCATGTACTTCTCTTGTCGTCCAGTAGAGGGAGCCCGAGACACAGATGAGTTATTGAATGTCTTTGTCTCTGCTCTGGATCGCTCTCACTTTTAAACACTGAAGATTATGGAATATATAGTAGGTCGTGCTAATACTGCTTTATGAGTTATTTTAGTAATGACAAATTATATACAGTTGCAGTGAGAATGGTCAGAAAAATACAGTATGATTCAAACCATTTGATTACATCACTCACAGATGGGTGGAGTTTATCATGTTATGATGATGTCATTGCATTCAGTGGGACTTAGCTTTAGTAACCACAGCATGCTTTGTCATACTATTAAAATAGATTTTTGGGAGGAATATTTGAAGATCTTGTTTGGTCCTGGGACGGGTTGATTTATTTCCAAAGAAGCTTTAATACCAGGGCACTATCTGATTTAATCAAAGATCATAAAAATATCATTGTCTGAGGGTTTTATAAAGATGATGTACTGAGGAGCGTCACTGAATGCTGGTCTAGTCTCTCTGCAGACCTGCGCGGTGTTGTGCAGAAATACCCTGGACATTTTCTATTCAGAGTCTTTCTCAGTCTGACCTACTTTTAATGCAGCTTCAGTAGAATTTGCTGAGATGGAGATCAGCTGGATTGATGCTTCTGCAGTCTTTAGGTGTTCATCTGTAAATGTCTTACTGTAGCAATATTTACTTCAAATTGCTATGTGTATAATTATTGTGCTTCTGGAGTGAATATGTAATTAACTTTTTTGGGGTGTTGTTTAAAATTTAAAGAAGGCATATCACGGTTCACTGGATTGTTCCAGATTTTTGTTCAGATGATGTCGGATGCACTGTAAAATGCTAGTTGTCTTCACAAACACAACACAACTACAGTGTGTAGACTGTTTGTGTCATTGTATGAGTTGTGAGTGTTGACATCATGATGATCAGTGTTCTTTCACAGTAGCAGGTGTTGGTTGGTAACTCATGAACTGTGTAGTCATACAGTACATGTTCCAGCACTCTGGTCTTCTGGAGCTAATGGTCAATATTTCATCATGAATTATTGAATCTCTTCATGTAAACTCTAAAAGACCTTCTACTACTGTATATCTAATAATTCAGCCGAGGCTTATTGGAAAAACGCGCCTCTAGCTACAGTTATGCAAAACTCCAAGAACGTAGGCTACCTATTTATACAATTCACTGTAGTTCCCTTTCGAGGGAACTCGAACTGCGTCGAATGACACTTTGGGGGAACGGCCCTCAGCGTAGCGCCTCTGAAGCATGAATGAAACTAAGCCAATCTTGATTGGTGTTGTGCCATGACGTAACATGTGACGGCATGTGCGGAAGCTACAAAGGGACCACTCTGTGGCTTCTTCCGCACGAGAGGGGCTGGTTCCCTTGGTAAAATATTTAGATGCATGGAAAAATCTCATGAATATTTCTCCTTGGGCCCTGCGCACCATTCAAAAGGGGTACAGACTGCAGTTCGGTTTCCGCCCACCAAAGTTCAACGGGGTGGTCTGGACTGTAGTCGACCCAGAGCAGGGTCGGGTATTGGAACAAGAAGTAAACTCCCTGCTGGTAAAGGAGGCTATAGAACGTATTCCTCCGCCAGACAGGGAGTCCGGGTTTTACAGCCGCTACTTCATAGTTCCCAAGAAGGATGGGGGTTACGTCCAATAATAGATCTCAGGCACTTGAGGTCTCTGAGGAGGTTCAGGTTCAAGATGCTCACTATTCCCATCATCGTGAACCAAATTCAATCCGAGGATTGGTTTGTCACGATAGATCTGAAGGACGCATACTCCACATTTCCATCCTTCCATCTCACAGGAAGTTCCTGAGGTTCGCTTTCGGGGGCGAAGCGTACCAATATCGAGTTCTTCTGTTCGGTCTAACTCTCTCCCCTCGCACATTTACCAAATGCATGGATGCAGCTCTAGTGCCGCTGAGGCTTCAGGGTATCAGGGTTCTCAACTATATCGACGACTGGCTGATTTTGGCCCAGTCACAAGAGCTGGCAGTTCGGCATTGAGATGTCATCCTTGCCCACATCCAGAGCCTGGGGTTGAGACTCAACACGAAGAAAAGCATGTTGGTACCAGCCCAGAGAACCACATTCCTGGGAGTGATGTGGGACTCGGTCACAATGCGGGCACAATTTTCTCCTGCACGGATCAAGTCCATCCTGGCCACGGTGACCAGGATAAAGCTAGGCCAAGCCATCACTGTAAAACATTTTCAGAGAGTGTTAGGACTCATGGCAGCAGTGTCCAACATCATTCCATTTGGCCTGCTGCACATGAGGTCCCTGCAGTGGTGGTTGAAAACCAAGGGGTTCTCCCTGAGGGGGAACCCATTCCGCATGGTCAGGGTTATGTGTCAGTGGTCAGGCAATATGTCAGTGGTGGTCTATATAAATCATCAGGGGGGTCTGAGGTCTCGCCCTCTTTGCAGACTGGCGCATCAGATCCTCCTGTGGTCCCAGGGGAGACTGTTGTCTCTAGGACTGGGCGATAAAACGATAACGATATGTATTGCGATAGACACGTAATCAATATCAATAAAAAATGCGTTCGATAAAACGTTTTTTTTGCTGATGTTATCGGTTTTAACTTATAATGTTAGGTGAGATTCTCAATTCATTCAGTTAACGGACGATCTGAGGTAAAGTGTTTTGACTGCAGACTTAGCAATGATTGTATTTAATTGTACAGTACAATCAGAACATAGTACAGACATTATCTTAATTTCATTATGTCCTTAAACATAACAATATTGCTGGCCATAAACTGAGAAAGTGCGCGTCCGGTGTGCGATACCTCGAGTTGTCCTAGACTCGACCCGGCACTTCTCGTCCGGTGTGCGACCCCCTTAACAATATGGTTGCGCCATATCGTTGTCTCGTGTTGGATTCTTCAGTAACAGAAACGGCGTGGAGTGAAAGTGCTGCAGCGATTGTTGATAAAACAGGAAAAGTCAGCTCGCCAGTATGGCAGTTTTTTGGATTTTATAAGTCTGACCGTAGTCAGACCAATGTCGTCTGCAAATTATGCAAGACCGTCGTTGGTTTCTCTATGTTTATTTAACACTTTGCACTATTTTATTACTCTTTATTAACCCTCTGGGGACCAGGGTGTTTTTGGGGCCCTTGAGATGTTCTGACATGCCTTGACATTTGTGCTTTTTTCAGTTATTTATAAACATGTTAATGGCAAAGGTGTAAATTCACTCTATATAGCACAAACAGGGCTACCATAATATGCGAGCAACGTGTATGTAGATGTTTGTATTTTTAAGAGAATAATGTTTATGCGTGGTTATTGGAAAAAATTAAAATGAAAGTTGCTGAATTAAGACCACAAAACACATATTAAATATGTGTCCACAAGACTTTTGACTAATGGATGTTGTCCCTTTGTGTTCTAGCTTCAAAATTATGTGAAAATAGTTTTGCTTTATCGTTCACAAAAAAAAAATACATTGATTTAAGGCGAGACACGGCAGGCAAAAACATCGTTTTTTTTTTTACTGGTAAATTTTGAGATTTTTGGATATTTGTCTTCAATAACATGTCTTCTTTCAGACTTGTGTTGAAAAAAAGTCCGAAATACACATTTAGGTCTTTATTTTATTACACTTTGTCTGTTTGCGTCTGTAGATTTCTCATAAATTCAACAAAAGTTTGCGTTCTTAATCAACATGCTGCTCCGCGATCTCTGCCGTCAGCCTGTCATCACAAGCACGGTTAGGAAGCTCTCTCTCTTGTGTACAATCCTGTCGGATCCAAATATGGTCATTTCCTTTTTATAAGCAACCAATCGTGAAAGTAAAAGGGCTGAATGCGCAATCTCATTGGCTGATGAAAAATCTTTAAAGCCCGTTTTCTCAAAATGACTTTTCTCTCATACTCCAAGTCCGAAATCTCCACTTCAGTAGCACCTATATACACCAAACTTTCCAGTCTTGTACCTAGTTATATTATGAAGACATTTACAGAGGGATTTGTAAATATATTATTCCTAGCCTGGTTTATATAACATTTTATTCCAAAAAACATGGCAAAAATCATTTTTTTAAGGCTATTGACAGTATTTTCTGATTTACAGGATAACAAAAGTAGATATCCATAAATCCCTCTGTAATTTTTTTCCCATCTAATATGTGAACACATTGAAAAAATAATTTTTAACCTGGCTTTATCCAATACTCAGATTTCGTTTTTTAAAATATATGCAAATTAGTGCATATTTGATTAGATATTGCCTAATTTGCATATTTAAACATTAAATTACAGAAAACTTGTAATACAGTTTTTTCTCATCTTAATGTAGGTAATCAACTGTGAAAGTTTCATGGTGATATCTGCTAGTTAAATTTTTTACCCTATTCACCTGTAGTGTCTCGCCTTAAATGGTGTAAAACAGGTTTTGCTTGGAAAGCCAATATGCAAGGGGGAGGAGTAGTTTACACCTTAGATTGCATAATCTCTGCATAATCTCCCCACCCATTCTGCATAATGACTGCCTAATGAGCCATTCATTCAGGTGTGACACTGACTGAGCCACAATGCAACGACAAAAGATGTATTTAGAAGAAGACTTATATTGACCATTTAAGATTTCGCTTACATTTCTCTTGTAAATATGTTTTGCTATTTTATTAAAAATGTTACAATTACAACAATAATTACAATTTCAACAATATTTCAAGTGTACTCTTTCTTTGTAAAAAAAAAAAAAGAAAAAAGATTATAGGCCTAAATTTTATCATATGTATTCATTAGTTTGAATATAGCCAACATTGGAACATCTAACATCTTAGTCTATGACTTTATTTTTGACAAAAATAGTATTTTTTTTTTTTTTGCAGTTTAATACGTTGCTTATACAAATACATTTTTTTCAACATATTCCAGTGGATTTTTACTCATCTCAGTAGGCTATAGCAAAGCAGTTTATTCTTTCACACACAGACACGCGATTCATATTCAGGCTAAACAGTCTTTACAAATATGTACCCTTCATTCATCTCACAGAAAGGCGAGTCATATTATAGAAATGCGATTCATCTTTTTGCGGTTTGCATAGGCCTACACTAACGTTATTCCATAACGTTATTCCACACGTGAGAAAAGAAAACAGCCTACCTCACTCCTCAGCGCAGCGGGATCTGCTCCTCATATCAGGAGATATTGCTCCTCATCAGCACTGTTCTGAGGAATCGTTTCTCCATAAGGTAGGCTATATTATGCCTCACTCGATCGCGACGCGCTGTGTTTACAGCTGATGGGCGTTTCACACCCCTCAGAATTTGCGTTTGAATAGCACGCGCTCTCCGGGGAGTGGTCACATTACTGTGAATTACTGTGAATGAACTCCTAATGAGCTCGACAGGAGTCGCTCTCTTTTTATACAGATTACAGAAACTGAGAATATTTGTTTTTTATATAAGTTACTTCTTTTAACAGATGCGATCTCAAGCTTTATGCCCGTGGGTCTGTTTGCCTGTTTGACTAAATTTTCGCGCAGTTATTGATCATTTTCGAACGCGTTTCAAATGGGAGTTCACGGACAGAGGGAAGGCAGAAATCGCATCATGTTAATTTTTCTTTATTTGTCAAAAAGCAAAACACTTTATTTTTATTGTGAGTATACAGAAAAAAAATAGAAACTGAACAGGATCGATTGATGTATTACACGAAAATGAAAGATCAAAATTAACAGAGCATTTGGTGTTTATTTTCATTGCTAAAAAAAAAAAACGAGCAAAACGCGCGGGCGCGTTTGTGGTCCCCTGAGGGTTAACCATTCATTTAGAGCAAATAATCTACTGAACCTTTCGTGTCCTAGTCGGTAAGTGGGAAGCGGTCCAGACACGATGATCGTTGTTTCAGGCGATGTACTGCGTACCGTCTCGATCAGGCTCCT
Source organism: Vimba vimba (assembly GCA_022828995.1). Taxonomy (NCBI): domain Eukaryota; kingdom Metazoa; phylum Chordata; class Actinopteri; order Cypriniformes; family Leuciscidae; genus Vimba; species Vimba vimba. The sequence continues at coordinate 29,169,836 of CM040839.1, forward strand.
GTAGTCCTTCTTCAGAACCTCCGACTGCCGCAGCCTGATGTCGTTCGTTCCCGCGTGCAGCACGACAGCTCCGACGGGCTCGTCACCATTCAGAATCCCGGGAACCTGTGCAGCGACATCGAGAACACGGGCACCAGGAAAGCAGTGAGTGTGCACCTTACCTTTACCTATGGTAGCATGGACATGCCGGACGATGGAACTGCCGATGATCACAGCGTCGCGTTCCGTCTCGCGTAGAGGGGAGAAGCGGTTCCGGGTGGAGATCTCGAAGGCCGGGAGGGGTGGAGAGGTCCTAGCTCTGGTCCTGGCCCGCGTCTTCCGCTGTGGAATCACCCAGGGTCCATGGTGTTGAGTCGGTGCCGGAGTGAATGAAACCAGGGATGATCGCATCCTGGGCAGAGAAACACATGGAGTAGACGAGGTCGGAGTCAAAAGGTTACTAACCACTGACTTGTGAGCATCGGCGCGTGATGTTTCAAGCGCGAATCGCCGATCTCGTAGCTCGGCCTGTCTCTCTAGTAGGTCGCGGATCTGTTTCTCCATGGATTCCGATTGTTTTTTAAGGAGAATAGTATTCCAGATATGTTCACGCGCTATAAAAATGAAAAAGCTCGTTTGTAAAAGAGTGTAAAGAAGAAAATCAAGGTTTCTGAATTAATTCGACGGAGCTCCAAACACAACAACGCACTCAGTTGCGACGCATGCGCAATAGAAAAGTCAACTGATTACACAGCTGTTGTTTTTCTTCATAATGGTTATGAGTAGGTTTAGGGGCAGGAGTAGGAGTAGGATTAATGTTAGTGGCTCAAAATATATTTTAATGCTATTAATAAAACTGGCATTTCCCTACACATCTCTGTCCATAAAGTGTTTTATTCTTTTTATATTCTGTATAAAATGAGTAATTTATATTTAGGTTTGGGAGTAGGGTTAAGGGAAATGATACAGATATCTTTATGATTCGTAAATGTTTTGTAGCTGTGAATTCGTAATAATTCTACGTTGCAGATATGTCTGTATCACAGTTTCAGCATCTATCCAAACGTACAAAAAAAGTATGTTTTCAATCTGTTGATAGGTTATAGACTTTCTACTGATATAAACTGTCTTTCACTTTAATTAGATAGTCCTAAAATATATCTACTAACGCTTAGTTGAGAATGTCTATTAATAGTCTACTGATCATAAACAATTTATTTGTTGACATGCAACAGATCTAATCTTTAGTTGACTATCAACAGATTATCTACAAATGGTTAAAACATTTTTAAAAACAGTTTTAAATCAGCTAAAATAATTATTAATTTGATGCACATGAGACCCCTTGATATACAGTATCATATACTTCATATGATGACATGACTGTTGACTTTTAACTGACAGATTGATCTTGAGTTGTTGGTACTCAATCTACAGAAAGTTAGTTGACAATTGAAAGTTAGTCGACAATTGGTTAAGTTGCAAAATAATATTGACAGTCAACAGGCACTTTTTTGTAAAATCTGTAGATTAACACTTGAATTGTACCTTATAGTGAGGCAGAACGTATGTTACTTGTCTGTTGAAACAGTGTTGTTGAATGTCAACTGATGCACTGTTGACAAGCTACTGAATGGCTACTAATAACTAGTAAAGTCTCAACAAACGGACTATCAAAATAAAGTGTTACCGATATTTTTATGGTATGTTGCTCTTAAGGGCCCACATCAACCTAGCCCATAATCACTCATTTGTGATTTGCGCCCCTCCCATAAAAAATGAAAATGCAATATTATTCTGCTTTAATCGCCCCTATCTTCAGTTGAGATGTTCAGAACTGCACCATATTTCATGTGTATGATTAACTTGACATCCTCTGGGGGTATGCTAAGTTTTGTAGAATTTCATCCATGGGGGGGTATAAAATAAATTCATTTATGTGCACATTTAGTGACTGTACACTCATCGGCCTGTAGATGGTGCTGTTGAGCGAAGGGTTGCTGGTTTAGGATGATACTGTCACTAAGGTTGCCAACTGTCCCGAATTAGGCGGGACGTCCCGTATTTTGGGCCTAATTTATTTGTCCCGTGCGTGACCTCCCGTGTCCCGTTTTTTGACAAGCTGATAAACCACTGACTGATACAACTGCAGCAGTGCTGACCACGACACTTGAGAATGATCACCGACACCTGTCATCATCCAATCACAGCTTTTTTTAATCACTGTTTTGAGACAAATCATTGTTTGATTTGCGAACATCCTCTGCCGTCTGGTCGCTTCCGCTTCAAGCCGGACTCGTCTCGCGCTAACGGTAATTTCCTTTCACTGTCCACGTTTTGATTTCGGCTAATCAATTTTGGCGAATGCAAACAACGTGATTATTGTTCATGAGTCTAACATCCAGCCACGCAAAAAAACATGTAATCTACCTGAGGGAATAATATGCTCAAAAAACATTTCTGATTAGGCTATTATTAATGTTTTAAAGCTTTTAGAAAGTACATAGAAAGCTTTTGTAACATTATCTTAACTGTCACTTTTGATTAATGTAATGCATCCTTGCTGAATATAAGTAGGCAATTACTTTCTTTATTTTTTTCCCCAAAAAATAATCTTACTAACCCCAAACTTTTGAACTGTAAGCCTAGTGTATAATGTTAAAAAAGCTTTATATTTTAGATAAATGCTGTTATTTTGAACTATGGTTTGTTTGTAATGTGACTTTTTTCATGTATGACATTAAAATTATTTTTAGAATTAAATACATAAATAGGTTAAGCAATACAAATGTGTTTATGTCTGATAACCTTTTAAACACAAACTTAACTGCAGACACTGAAATGACGTACACTGTGTGATACAGTACAAATATTTTGAGTGTCCCTCATTTTCCTATAAATAACCACGATTGTCCCGCATTTTCCTTTTCTGAAGTTGGCAACCCTAACTGTCACACACACACACATGCAGGAATACAAACAAACGCAAGCATGCACACACACTGACATCCACACGCACAGACACACACCCATACACACACATACAAATCCACATGCACAGACACACACACACAAACACACACGCGCACACACATGTACGCACGCATACATACACGCACAGACACACACACACACACAGACACACACATACACATACACAAACACACACACATACACACACACACAGACAGACATGCACATACTACTACTTTTTTTAGGTATATACATAAACACGCAATACAGCCAAATTGCTCCACGTCATTTATTTTTGTGGAAAGCCAGTGCAGGCCTGAGCGGCGGTCATATTTTGTACCGCCATGCGGTACATCTAGTTTCATACATTATATCTCTCACTCTTGAAATTCCAACCTCCCACCATTTTTAAAAAAAAACATTTCCTTCCCATTATTCACAATATTTTTATTAAAAAACAATGGTTGGTTTAAAATCTCTTCCCTCCCCTCTGGTTTAAAATCCACCTTAGAGAGGAAAAAAACCCAAGCTTTTAAAACTTCCTTATAAAAATCTGGTACTCCTTTAAACATCCACTCCTTCATTTTCATCCATAAAACACTGTCCCCCAATTTCACCTCCCCACATCTGTTCAAAAAGTATTTCATTGTTTCTTTCCATTCCCCTTTTTCCTCTACATCTATATATTTTTTCACCACTTTAATCCTCATACTTTTCTTCTTTAATTCTACATCAGCTAATCCCATCCCTCCTTTATCTATCTGTCCAATCAAAGTGTTATACGCAAGTGTTTTTTTTCTCCCAAACAAATTCTAACACACATCTTTTCAGTCTCATTTCCACCCATCTTGGTATTGCACTAACAGTTAAAATATACCACGTTTTAGATAACATTAATGCATTTACCACTAAAATTTTCCCTTTCAGACCTAAAGTCCTTCCCCTCCAAAAAATTAATCTCCTCTCCATTTCTCACACCATTTTAAACATTCTTTCTCTTGCCCCTTTCTCATCTTTTCCTAAAGTCGCACCCAAAATATTTGTTTCTTTTACTTCCTCAAAACTTACAACCCCAACCAAAACTGGTACCCTTCCAAACCTCATGTACACTGTCTTTTCTTCATTCACTCTTGCACCTGTTCCTTTACCATATCCCTTTACTTTTCTCATTACTTCCTTCACACTTTCTAAATCTTTTAAAATCAGCGTTGTGTCATCTGCATATTGAAATATCTTTTTCTCTTCTTTACCTTCTTTTATTCTAATACCTTGTATACATGCATCTTTCTTAATCATTAATCCTATGGGTTCTGCTACTAAACTGTACAGCTGCGCTGAAAGTGGACATCCTTGTCTAATAGACCTGGTTTTTCTAAAAGGTTACCATTACATTTTACTCTTGCCATTACGTTATTATATAAAAATTTTATCCAACCTTTAAAAATTTCCCCAAACCCAAAACGTTCTAAAATTGAAAATAAAAAATCATGTTCTACCCTATCGAAAGCCTTTTCAAAATCTAAATTAACAACATATCCATCCTCCTGCGTTTCATTTAAATAACTTATTATATCTCTTATACCACTTGTTATATCTGCAATATCTCTCCCTCTTACACCATATGCTTGGTTAGTCATTATAATTGTTAGGTAAAACATTTTTGAGTCTGTTTGCAAGAACTTTAGCTAGTATTTTCAAATCTGTATTTAACATTGTTATTGGCCTAAAATTACTTAAATTATTTTTACTTCCTTTCGTTTTATAAATCAATTTCATCAATCCCATACTCATCCTCTGGTCCATTTGCTTTTTCTTAAAAATCTCCTGATATACTTCTTTTAAAATTCCACTTATTCTCTCTTTAAAAACTTTATAGAATTCATTTACTATCCCATCCGTCCCTGGGGCCTCATTTATAACCGTTGCGTAGGCACAAAACAGGCCCTGAAAGAGGCGTACGCCACTTCCGACGCATAAGTTGTGATTTATAAAAACAAACTTGACGGGAAAATTTGTGCACCTGCACGCAAACTCTGACCCATGCGTACGAACGTTTTGGAGATGGAGCAGTTTGGCGACACCGATGGTGAGCTGGAGATTAGTGTCTTTTTGGTCACTTTTAGACAGAAAATCTAAAGAAAATTAAACATCTACAGAAAGATAATACAAATATAATTTCACTCACCAAGCCTGTCACTTGAAGCAAATATACATCCCTTCTTAAATGTCCGCGCCAGCGAGCGCGTTTAGTGAAACTGACGCAGTTTAAATAAATAAAATAATGATTTAAACTATGTTTTACTTCTGATATAAACATTTAGATTAAATATGCCATTCAAATTATGGAGTTAAACACTTAAACATGAAATCATTACTGGGAAGTTACAACATTTTTTATATTCAATCAATAAAAAATATTTGTTGTGCATGGATGCTTTTTTTTTTTAACACTTTTCCTGTGGCGTGCTGTGTTTTAATGTTTTAACCACAGAGATAATTGCTTATCATGATAATACCAGATTGTCTGAGAAAATAGTTTCGTGCAAATAATGCCCAAGGTCTATCCGTTTCCATTAAAAATAGAACTACTTATAGAACAACTACTTGATTTTTATTAATGTAATGTGTCTTGTACCGTTAAACGTTATTACGTGGATGAGTAATTATATGCAAATGATATGCAGATGAGGATCTGCATAGTAAAACTAGGCTTTGTCAGCTCCATATATGGTTATTTCGGGGTGGAGACGCATGTGCGCACAATCCTCCACTGACTGGGATTTATAAAGTGAATTCTGCGCAGGTTCTGGCGTACGAACGGTTTTATAAGTCTGAATATTTTTTTGCGTATGCCATTTTTGGCTTTCGGGCGCACGTACACTTTTAGTAAGGATCCTACGCACAGTTTTATAAATGAGGCCCCTGGGCTTTTCTTTCCTTTTACAGTTTTTCTCGATTGTTTAAACACATTTTCTGGTACTTGAGACATAATGACCACAACATGTAACTCATTCACCAACCCCCTGAGCCAATTCTGCTAAACTACAAGCACAATTCCTGCTTTACACTCAAATTGCAGTTCTAAAACACACTTTTTTTCAAAACACTACACACAATTCTCTGCTTTTGGCTCAATTTTCATGCAGAAAATCTCTTGTTTTCACAAGGAACACACTGCCATTCAAATATGCACACTGACTCTTCACATGGGCAAACACCCGTCACACAGTTTTACAATTAGCAATCAGAGCTTTAGCATAAAAGGGCAACAGGTGAGCTCTTCAATGGGGCAATGGATGCCAACATTGGATTTTTTTTTTTATTACTGTAACTGTATACAGTAAATTCTTCTGTTGTTTTGTATGTAGACCACTGTATGTCCTACTTTGTGTTGGTTGGGATGTACACTGTGTACATTGTTTTTGTGGGAAAAATAAAATAAATTCGTTACCGTGTATTTGTGTGTTCTGAGTATAAAAACAATATTCTCAGATATTTTTGTCAGACTCAGTAATGAAGACAAAATATCCAGTTGCGAGTGATAAGCAATGTTTATTAACAAAGCAGAAAAATAGATAGAGAAGCTGGTCAGTCGTCGTGGGCAGAGATGGATGTGCTCGGTAACGCAGGGACGCAATGGGCAGAAGCCAGGCGACTCAGAAGATCCTCAGGAAACACAGAAGGCGAAGACGAGAACCAGGAACCGGGTCACAGGAACCGTAAACACAGGGATAATCCAGGTGAGCTCACAAAACGATCTGACAAAGACAGGACGAAATCACAGACAATAAATAGGACGCCAATCATGAAAACACAGCTGCCGCTGATCCGCTCATCAGAACGATAATGAGCCACACCCACCACACACAAACATACACACAACATAGCGTGGGCGAGTCAGTGAACCCATGAACCGTGACAATTTTACAACACACTTATGTATGTACTGTCTGTAGTAAGTGAACACTGAACAAAAAAAGGCCTAAATCATTATGATGAATGGAGAAGAAGTGTTTTCCATTCATCATAGTGTTTTACATTGAGCACATCAGTGTTCAACTGGTTCTTATAAATGTCTATTCATATGATGGTTTGTGTGTGTCATTTGAAAACAAAATACCATTTTGAGAAGAAATAACATTGTTTTGAATGTAAAGTTTCATTTTGCAGGAGAATTGAGGGGTTTTGCCCATTGTGTGTGTGTTTTTGGATTTGTGTGTAGAGTTCTGAGAATATGAGGCATGCTTTCAGAAAATGTGTGTAAACAATCGAGAAAAACTGTAAACTATTTATAGCTTCCATAATTTCCTCTTTGCTAATTTCTTTATCACATTCTTCCTTATCCTCTTTATTACTTTAGCTGTAACACACTCTAATAATAGATTTTTCTCTTTTTCATCTATTCCTTCTGTTCCAAAAAGTTCTCCATAATACTCTTTTACTTATTTTAAAATCCCCTTTATATCTCTCACTATTCCTCCTTTTTTATTTTGTAATTCTTTTATTAGCTCTGCCTTTCCTCTGTTTTTTTCTAAACTAAAGAAAATTTTTCTCCTTCAATTGTATGTTTTGCCTTACTTCTTACAGTTTTTCTCGATTGCTTAAACACATTTCTTGAAACTATGCCTTGTATTCTCAAAACTGTAAACACAAATCCATAACGTCTCACCCAATTCCCCAAACATCCTATTTTCAGGTCAAAATGAAGCTCTACACTCAAAACCATTCACTCTTGCTGAAAAAAACAAACTTTGCCCTCAGACAGGACACACAAGCCCTCAAAATCACACACACTACAACATAGTCTAACACACTGGTGCAATAAATTCAAAACAACATTTCCAAAACTGGTAAGTTATGTTGCTTGTGGTTTTGTTTGCCACCACACCTCCCTGAAGGTTCTCGAGGCGACGGTAAAGCGACTCAAATTTGGTCTTTCCTGTAGCCCAGCCTCCCTCATAGTCATACCATTGATAAAGACATGGGCAACTAGAGTGGCTTGAATTTCATCTGAGACTGCTTGTCTTCTTGCCCTTCCTCCTCCTCATCCCTCCTCAGTCTCTTCCTTCATGTCTTTCTGGATCCATTGTTCCAAAACTCAATAAACTGATTTGGGCCCTTTTAGCAATCTATTGAAGGATCAATTTTGTGTGTTCAATTTTGACTCTTAGTGTTTCCACCTGGGTAATTGTGTGCTAACTGAGCTGAAGCTGTGCTGACTTGAGTGGACAATATTGAATGTTAGTTCTTTCTAAATGACAACATGGTCTAGGCAATGAGAAATGAAGGGATTTGTGTGTAGAGTTTTGCAGTGACAGTTCAACAAATCTGATTCATGTGTCAAAACAGGGAATAGTGTTTATAGTTTAGGGAAATGGGTGTGCTTTTTGATAAATGGCATTATGGTTTTGAAATTTTAGTTCAAAAGCCTGGTTATAGTGTTTAAGCAATCGAGAAAAACTGTAATATTGCTCCTTTACACTTTTCTTCCTCGAATTTCCTTAGCTCTTCCTCCCACAGTATTATCTGTTTGATCTGTGCTTCACTTTTATTTGTCTCTTCTCTTAGATTTTTCCTTATTTCTACCTCTTTTGCTTTTTTAACTCTCTGTACCAGTTTACTGTAATTCATAGAATTTTTTTTATTTCATATTTTACATTTTGCCACCACAATCATTTATCTTCAAAGTACATTCCATCCTCTTTATCTTCTTCCAATATTCCTTCAATTCCTAATCTGTAACTTTCATTTGCCAGTATTTCTGAATTTAAAATCCACACACCAGGCCCTTTTTTTTCTCTACTAAAATCCATTATCCATAAAAGCATCTTATGATCACTCAAGCTGATATCCTTATAACAAATGTCCTCCAGAAAACATTCCATATCCCTTACACACAAAATAAAATCTATTCTTGTCTGATTCATAAAATTCCCTACTAATTGTCTTCTGGAAAAGTCTCTTTTCCTTAAATTTTTTCCTCTCCAGACATCAATCAAATTTCTCTCCTCCATCATTTCTTTTAACGCTTTCCTTCCCACATCTGTTTTAAAAACCATCCCATCCGCCATGTCAATCTTACTAAAAACTATTAAAATCCCCAACTACAATTACATTTTTCCACTTCTTTGTTAAGATCCAAATTCCCTCAAAAAAATTCCCTTTTTTCTCCCTCATGTGTAGGTGCAAGTTAAAGGTAATCTAAGTAACTTTTTAACCTTAACTGAACAGCTTCGGAGTCATTGGAATGGTTATATTACTTATGTCAGGTTGAATGGTGGTCGTTTCGCACCCCCCTGGTGCCCGTGAGCGGAAAATCCGCACTTGCAACCTTGAGCCGGCGGGCCGCCGGCCGCCGCGTCAGGAAGTATCGCGTGATATCAGGTCTCGCGATGTAAACAATTGCTTTACGGCCAAAAGAAATCTGCTAAAATGCTGTCATTATTGCGCTCCCTCACGCGGTTCGAACCCGAATGAAGAAGACGTTTTAAAGAATGTCCCATCTGCTTTGATGTCGTTGATCTACTAGCCTCTGGTGTCTGAGAATCGCCAACGAGTTTTTACAACAGTGTTGTCAAATACCTATTCCGAAGCTGTGGGGGGAGCTCTAGAGAGAAACCTGCGAGCAAAAAGCGAGAATACAGCGAAGAAATCCCGAAACTACTGAGCCCTGCTTTAAATATCACAAATTCATTATCATCTTTTAAACCTTTTAATCCCATTACATTTTCCTTTTTTGTCTCTTTTTCACATCCTCTATCATTTCTTCTTTCCAGTTTGTTTCTTGTAGAATTATCACATCTTGTTTTTTACATAGTTCATTTACCATTTCAAATTTCCTTTTAACCATTAAACCCCTTGCATTTAAACTCACCAAACTTAAAACCATACCAAAAAAAAAAAAAAAAAAAAACATTCACCTCCAGTCTCTCTCATGTTCATGTTCTTGTTCTTGTACCATTCCCAACTTCATTTTATCCATTTCAGCAACTTTTTTTTTTTCTTGTAACGTTAAGATTTGGCTTTACCTTCATCGACATTCTTCTTGTTGTTATTCCACTTTTTTCTCTTTCTTTCCTTGCATTCTGCTGCTCCTTGTCCAGCTTCTCCATCTCGTTGTTCTTCTCATTATCACTTATTTCCTTTTCCTCCGTTATTCCCTGTTCCTCTCTCTCAGTTGTGTCCTCCTCGATTCTCTCCTCTTCTCTGTCCTGATGACTTTGGTGTTTCGGCTGCTGATATTCCACACTTTCTATTAACTCCTGCTGTATGTTTTCCATCTGTTCGACCATCTCCGTGGTTTCTGTTGTCTCGTCACACACCTGCCCATCCATCTGTTGCCGCTCCTCTGTTTCCTCCTCGTCACCTTCCATCCAGCATTCATATTTGTTGAGAGGCTTACCACATTCTGGACATTCAATTACCGTACAGCCTCTTGCAAAATGTCCTTGTTCATCGCACTTGAAACATTTGAACTCAGGACAGTCCTTGAGGATGTGCTCTGGACTTATACACAGTCGGCAAGTCTTGACCTGCCTACTGTGTATTATCCTAAAGTACTGCAAGCCCTCCACTGTCTCAAACTTAGAACTGTACAGCAGCGACACCACCTCCTTTGGGAACTTGACTTTCAAAAATCTTGTTCCATCCTCTATCTCTGTCCCTGGGTAAAACCTCCTTCTTATCTCCGTAGTGGGAGTAACTCCCCATCCTTCCAGCTTTGCAATTATGGCTTCATCTTCAAGATACACAGGCAGATGCATGAACGAGACTACATACTCCCTGTCCTGTAGTTTTTTAACGTCACATAATTGTCCTTTAATTTGCAAACCATTTAACAGCTCATCACAAACTTCCTCCGTTTCAAATGTCACTTCATATTGCTTATTAGTCTTTGGTCTTACCGCAAGGATTTTCTCCACTCCTATTTTTTCTTTGATTGCTCTTATTATGTTCTCTGCTCCTCCATTTTGCACTTTACTGATGTCAATCGTTGCTGTTGCTTCTTTGGAATAAGTTCTTTGTTTCTTATGTTCTTTTGCCGTCATCTCATCTCGTCATGTTAATCCTTTTCCGTTGTCTTTTGCCTTTACTTGTTCCTCCTCCGTTGCCATTTCAGAACCAGTCGGTCTGTCCATTACACTCATTCCAACGCAAAATCAAAATAACAAACCACTCCCCAGTCAGCACAAAGCTGCTGGTTCGTGGTTTAAAACAAAATAAACGTGGTAAAGAAAATTATCTTTCACTTCAAACTTCAAACAAAACAAAATTAATAAAACAAACAAACAATGCAGAGAGAGAGCTTCAGGGGCCCATTCTTACAATGCAGCTCTAGCCAGGACAAGGGCACACAATGAAATGAACTTTGGCTAACTAAAGGGAAGATTTCAGTGTCTGAAAAGTCTGAGGGTTGCACACCTGACAGGGCCTGTGACATTGTTGCATGTGCCATATTACACAACATTGCCAAAAAAAAAAAAAAAAAAAAAAAAAAAAAAAAAAAAAAACACTTTTCATTAAATGTTTAATAAAAGAGAAATATGCTTAGTTCCTTGAGTTGTATTTCAATTGTTCTTTGTAAAGAAAAGCCAGTGGTCAAAGTGCCTGCAACAAGAGATATTAGACACATGCCTCATGCAACAAATAAAAAGGAAAAGTTGGCTATCCACTGCCCACCTGTAGGCCTATGTCTCTCTGTCTGTGCAGACTCTTCTGTAGGCCTTTATGTAGATGTGGAATCATGCAACTTATATTGCAGCCATAAAGCATACAAGTATAAATTAAGTAAAGTTATTTATGCACTTGCAGGTAGGCTAGTTCCTCCATATGACAGTTATCTGAGAGGGTTTATTCACTGTCCAGTGCAATGGAAACAAATGGACATTACAAAGTCTTATACTTTCTTTCCTTTGGAAAGTTAGAAAATGTCCACTTACTGCACATATTTCAGCCACCACTTTCTTGGGAACAGATACAAGTGTTGGTGTATTATGTAAAAGTGCACAAAAGAGGAAACAGAATGTCATTAAAATGAACTACACTCGGGAAAAATGTGATCAATAACTCATGGCAAAATATTTTTACATTAACATAAGTTTATTAGTTTTCACTTTCACAAGTCAAAGCAATTCATCATTACTCAAGATTTAACAGTTGAAATGACTATACGGCCTTAATTTAATGCAGCAAAAATTATTTTACAGTGTAGGCTACTAAGATCTTTTCTATTTTTTTTCTCAGCCTTTTTCTTGGTTGCTTTTATAAACAGAACACCATTTATTTAACAGTGCCTTTTATAAAAGAGACTATAATACAACTAAAAATTACCATTATGTAGAATATTTTTGTACTTCACTTTTATTTGTTCCCATGTTCTAGTGTGGTGACTGACATTACAATGAACAAAGTAATTATGCAATTATTAAAATACAAAAATATAGGCTAATAAGTGATAAAAACATCTAACATGGCCACTTCTAACGGATTTAAATTGTTTGCTACTTTTTGCCAGCCCTCTCTCCTGGTTTTTACAGACTTTGAGGTGTTCCCTGGCGTTTTGATTAAACATTAAAATTCCGAATAAACTTCAACTATTAGTTCTTGCTCTGCTGAGGAGAAAAACTGAGCGCGCTCTTTGGCCACGCTGAGCAGCCAATAGCAGCGTTGCTGATCAATGTTTCTACTATCGATACATATCCCCTTTTAACCAGCGCATGAACGCGCAATTATCTCAGATAACTCAATCCAGCGATACTAATCATAAACAACAGGTGTGTTCGAAGAACCCAATTAGCCGGATCATGATTAGCACGATGATATCATCTTGGATGTGTCATTTGATCTCGGATGTAATAAGCAACGTACGAAGAACGAGCCCCACTTCTTTTCTTTTTTTTCTTTCTTTTTTTTATATATTATACAGAATGCACAAAATTTACAACAATAACTGGCTTAGTCAGAATGCACAAAAATACAAATTCTAACAGGAAACGGAGCACGTAAAATAATATACAACTTAGGAAGAGGAAATTAAAAGTAAAAAAAAAAAACAATAAATAAAATGACAAAGGAAAATAAAATAAAACAACAGTTTAAGGGGTTTCAATTAATTTTAAGGCATCGATAAGATTAAGAAGTTTTTTTGCTGTTTTCTTCTTCATGAACAACAAGGACTTGTAGTACAATGCAAATTCTCTTTTGAAGACAGAAAAAAGAGGCTGTGTTTTTATCCATTTACATTTGTGGATGAAAAATTTACCTGAGATAATTAAAGTGTTCAGAAGCAGTTCACAGTTTTTGTCCTTCAATATAATTCCAAATGTGATATTATCTCTGGTGAAACTGGAGAGATCCTGGAGATAAGGCTCCAGCCAATCATACATGTCACACCAAAAAGTTTTACTATAAGGGCAAAAGAAAAACAAATGATCCGTGGTCTCTATTTCCTCATCACAGAATATACAGTTGGTTAGATCAAAGTTAAATCTACGTGAGAGGAGCTCTCTTGAAGGATAAATGTCATTCATGACTTTAAAGTGAAGCTCTTTAACTTTTGGTGATAAAGGTAACTTTAAAAAATATGTGCGCAGTTTCTTCAGAGAAGAATGATTGAAGATAAGAGAAGCTGCATTTCGGCTACATTGCATTGGGTATAATGTCAGAGTAAAGAGATCACGGAACACTTTGTTTTGCAAAGTCCTACTACAGAACTGATGACCAGCAATCATCAATGATGGGAGAAGAGGAGGGTTGAGCAAATTAGGTAGTGCATTTTTTTGCCATCAAAAGGAAGGCAGAAGGGATGCTTTGTATAACCATATCAAAATGTTTACGATTGCACTGAAAATTAAATTTTGTACCAAAATCTTCAAAAGATAAAACATTGCCATAACTGTCCAGTAAATGTGTGACAGACCAAATGTTGTTTTCCATCCATTCATTGAAATACATGGACTTATTCCTAAAGAGGATGAATCTGCAATTCCAGATGGGAACACCATGGGGAGTAAAATTGTGCTTGTACAATAGTTTCCAAAATAACAAAACTTGTGAATGGAATGCAGACAGCTTTAAAGGAAGTTTTGGAATATCAAAATCACAGCGCAAAAGTAAATCAATACCTCCGATTTTTTTAAACAATTCCCTGGGGACACAATACCAGAAGCTATTACTGTTTGCTAGAAAGCATCTTAACCATTTAATTTTTAAGGTTCCGTTTATACAATCAAAGTCTATGGCTTGTAGCCCACCATCTTCATAGTCTTTCACTATAGTTGCTTTTTTCAGATAATGAGGTTTTCTTTTCCAGATGTAATCAAAGTTTAATGTATTGATGGTTTTAGCGGCTTTTTTGGAGATAGACAGAGAAAAGGCTGGGTAAATACACCTTGAAAGGCTTTCCATTTTGGTTATAAAGATTTGACCAAACAAAGAAAGATCTCTATTTAACCATCTGTCTAATCTTGATTTACATTCATCCATTTTGTTCCATACATTTAGTGTTTCACTCAACTTAGTATCTTTAGTTATATGTATACCCAAGTATTTGACTGCAGTTTTAATAGGGATACCATATGCTGCCTCAAGGTGGCAGTCATGTATAGCTAACAACTCACACTTTTTCAAGTTTAGTTCTAACCCAGATGCTTTTGAGAATGAGTCTATAGTTTCTATAGCCTTTGGGACCTGCTCAACATTTTTAAGAAATAGGGTGGTGTCATCGGCTAGCTGACTTATAACTATTTGGTTATCAAAAACATTTAACTGTGCAATATCTGAATTTTTAATTAGGATTGACAACATTTCAGCTGCAATTATGAAGAGTGATGGTGAGATGGGGCAGCCCTGTTTTATACCTCTGTTGATAGTGAAGCGAGGCGTAGTGCCACCTGAGAGAGATACTGAGCTGTTGGTGTCGTTATAAAAACTTTTTATAGTGTTTTTAAATTTTTCCCCAAAGCCACAGAATTCCAGAGCCTTAAAAATAAAGGGGTGTTCTACCGTGTCAAACGCCTTGTAAAAATCCAAAAAAAGAATAAAGCCATCATCTTTAACATGCTCATTATACTCAAGTAGATTAAGGACAAGGCGGACATTATTGTGAATTGATCTACCTCTCATAAATCCTGATTGAGTGTCACTTATTATTTGAGGAAGACCCTCCTTAAGACGATTTGAGAATATGTGTGTTAACAATTTATAATCATTATTTAATAATGTTATTGGTCTCCAATTGTCCAAGACTTTGGGATCTTTGTTAGGTTTTGGAATGAGAACAATTACACCTTGCCTAAACGTCTCTGGAAGTGATTGGTTACTTAAAGCTTCTTTAAGTGTTTCAAATAAAAGTGCTTTGATATGATCCCAGAAATATTTATAAAAATTGGCTGTCAGGCCATCTGGGCCAGGGGAGCGGTCAGAAGTCAAACATTGCAACGCCTTTTCCAGCTCATTATATGTTATCTCTGCCTCACATGCATTTTGAAAGTCCTCATTTATTTGGGGAATAAAACCTCTAATTTTATTAAAGTAGGCCTCTGATGCATCAGCTGAGAATCTAGAAGAGTATAGATTACTATAAAAGGAATAAACTTCATTGATTATAGTTTTAGGATCAGAGCATTCATTTTCATTAATGATCAGTGTTCCTATATTATTCCTTTCCTGGCGAGATTTTTCTAATCTACAGAAATAAGAAGAGTTTATTTCTCCTTCCTCGATCCATTTTGCTCTGGATCTGATGAAGGCTCCATTTGCTTTTCGTGTATAAATATTATCTAATTTGGTTTGTAGAGTAAGTAGTTTCCTTTTGTCAGTATCTGTAAGCGTGGGTTTGTTACAGCAGAAACTTATTTCTCTTGTCAAATTGGTCTCCTCTAAAAGGGCAGATTGTTGCAGTTGTTTACTGAAAGAGATTGAAAAATTTCTTATTCTGAATTTTAAAAATTCCCATTTGGAGCTATAAGATAGAAGGTTGGGGTCTTGAGTGATTTCATTAATTATGTCTTTAATCCCTTGGCTATATTTTTCAGATTGTAACAGGCTGGCATTGAGTTTCCAATAACCCTTGTTTCGTTTGGGATAACTACTGGGTTTCAAGGTGAGATTAATAAAGCAGTGATCAGATAGAGGAGCAGAAGATATAGAGCAGTCAGATATTAAACCTTTTACACTGTCGGAGATTAACCAAAAGTCAATCCTTGATTTGGTTGAACCATCCGGCTTAAACCAAGAGAATCTTTTTAAGTTGGGGTGCATCGAGCGCCATGGATCAGACAGATTATGAGTGCTACAGAAATTGACTAAATGAGGGTTATAGTGATGATTGTGAAGCTTGGTGGGCGAGCGGTCTAACCATTCATTAAATACCATATTGAAGTCTCCTCCTAAAATAATATTAGTTGTTGGATAACGCAATTTCAAATTCTTAACAAGACCATCAATTTCAGAAAGTAGATTTTTGTTTTGGTTTATGTTGTTATAACCATAGATGTTTCCTAGGATGATAAAAGAGTCTTTGATTGAAAGAACGCATAGTATCCAGTGACCATCTGTGCTCTTATTGGAAGTCACAATTTTCCCAGGGAAGTTGTTCAGAAGGACAGCAGTACCTGCAGAACGATTAGTTCCATGACAAAATACGATTTTATCACCCCACTGATTGGACCAAAATTTTTCATCCGTATCGATTGAATGAGTCTCTTGCAGCAGGACACAGTGTGGTTTCTTGCTTTTACAGAAGAGGAAAATTGCTTTTCGTTTGATGCTGTCTCTAAGGCCCCTTGCATTAAATGAAATGAAACAAAAATTAGAATCAACAGTAAACATTAAACAGGAACTTACCACTTAAGAAAAAATAACCCGAGGTATATCAGCAGGAGAAAACTGCTTTGGTATGTGAACATAGGGCAACGTCCCCATAAAAACAGTCAACTCGGAAGTCCTTCATAGAAATGTAAACAAATTTCTTCACGTTAGACAGTGAGATGCTAGTGGAACGATGTGTGGTTAAGGAACCACAATCCTTTTCCCATTTATGTATCCAAATGGGCCTCTGAAGTAAGCCCGCTGACCTGCTTCTCTGGCCTGCTTAATCTGGGGCCACACTACGGCTCTCGCCTCCTGGTCAGCTGGAAGGACGTGCTCGGCGAAACTTAAATTCAGCTCCTTGCACACTGCAGATTTCTTGGTCAGACGCCAGAGCTCATCTCGGTAGTGCCTCATGGTGAACTGCATTATCACTTGCTGATGTTTAGCTTCCTCTCTTTTGCCCAGGCGGTGCACGGAGTCGACGACACTGTCTATCTTGTCAGCCCAATGCGGAGCGATTTTGAGTAGGATCTGTAACACCCTTTCTCTCGTGTTCTCATTTTCTTGCTCTTTCATGCCGCGCAGTTTCAGATTCCAGCGCCGTTTGTAACGCTCTAGTTCAAGGACCCTTTCTTGTAAAACAATGTTCTCGGTCCTGAACTTATTCATCTCCTTTTCCAAAATTTGAGTTTTGGACCGGCAGTCTTTTATTTCTTTAGCATTAAACTCCACGCTTTTGGCCACTTGTGTAATCATGGCACTGTTGTTTTTCATTTGCACATTGAGCTCTTGTAACTGGGCGGAGAGGTTGTTAACAGCTCCGAGGATCGTAGCATTAGATACCTCTGTTTCGTTTTTAGATTTCTTAGACGAGACAGGTATTTTAGTAGGGGTATCGGGAAGAGGACGGCTCACCTTCGTGGAGGAGGTTTCCATGTTGTTATCGTCGGCAACAGCGCAGTAATCATGAAGGGGAAGTGCTGTTGCTGCATTAGCTTTCTTCATCTTGTTAGATAGCGGCATTTCAGAGTGTGGAACTCACGCTGAGTAAGTCAACGTAGTCACGTATCCACGTAGCTGTGTTGGTGTAATTTTTATTTGTTAAAAGAAGGACTAATCTGAGAATTTGGGGACAAACAAACGGAGCTCTGGGTTAAACGAGTGCTCAGTTCGCCATCTTGCCGGAACATTCACGAGCCCCAGTTCTCTCTGCCACTCTAATTGCTTCCTGGATCGTACCACTACAATGAACGGGCGTTCTCAAAGTGGTATGGCCGTAAGCTAAATCTGCTGCCAAAAACGGGCTATTTAAAAGGTTAGAACATTAGTGAAGTAAACTAAAAAGCTTACAGCACCTGGTATTCCCAGGCGGTCTCCCATCCAAGTACTAACCAGGCCTGACCCTGCTTAGCTTCCGAGATCAGACGTTCTTTGTTTTTTGTTTTTTTATTATTAAAGAATTTCAATCAATAAAATACAATAAAAAATACAGTTGTTCTTATACAATCATCTCTACATCACATATCTTTCTTTTACATACATAATTTAAAAATCTCCACATTAAATCTTTTAAAACACAACAAACTTTTTGGGTAAAAACATCATAAAAAACATCCAACATATTTTCACATTTAAAATAGACATACAATCTTTCAATATATAATTCAGTTTTCCTTTTAAACACAGTCCAAACATCCAAAACAATTTTTTCCTTTTTAGCCACAGTTCTTCTCTCCCATATTGCACTTTTCATTAACATTACACACAGATTAATAAAACTTTTGTTTTGACACTTCTTTTCCCAACCAAACATCACCACTCTGTTCCATTCCATTACATTTTCATCCCACACCTCAGTCAAATCTTTAATTAAACATTTACATTTTTCTAAAAATTCCTCCAGTTCTTTACAATATAAAAACATTTGTAAAATCCACTCTTCCTTTTCCTGTGTTGTAAAGTTTTCTTTGTTCGAAGCAGAGACCAGTGAGACAGTCGGGATCGCGTTCAACAGAAGTTGTTCTTTATTGAGAACTCCACTGTACGCGGCTGTAGAAACTTCCAACATGATCTAATCTAATACAGTATGCATTGTAGTTATATACATTCCAAGGGGGAGGGATTACATAGAGGTGGAGACTCTGAATAAAGCATGCAAATGAAGTAGGAACACACCCTACTCTGAGTCCAATTGAATCAGCATAACTATTCACATGCTGATACTGGCCAGGAACTCCAATTCCAAGAGCCATCCCAGTGCCATTAAAGACAAAAGGTGAAAGTCAATCAACCTAACGATTCAAAGTCTGGGCTCCGAAAGGTGAGAATCAAGTGATCTGATTCATTTAAAACACAATAGAGAAAACAGGTCTAGCAGGAAAGGAGACTCTTTGCTGGAGACTCCATAATCATCTGAAATCAGTCTACTAAACTTTATCAGTTTATATACTATTGCAGTGGAAAAACTAAATTAAACATTTAATAAAAATGTAATCCAACACCTGGCACACTTTACACAGAGCGTTTTCTTCAAATCCTATTTTATTTAAAATAGCCTCAGTAAAAAACACTTTATGCCTTATAAAATACTCCAAACATTCCAATTTTGTTTCCACACACCTCCCCCCCATGTTTCTCCATATACACTCTTCTTTTAAATCTTTGAATTTCTGCACCCAGTATCCATTTGCAGTCGGCTCTTTAAAAACACCATCTCTAAAAGAACAATAAATCATTTTCACAGTACATTCCTTAAAATCATACAGTTTTCCCCCTAACTTCACATAAATACCTTTCTCTTTTGGCTCTCCTTCCATACTTTCTATTCTTTTAATCCACTTTTCGGGTATTGCACTTTTAATGATGCAATCCATGTTAAAATTCCCACATTTGTTTTAAAAAAAATTCATCGTCTTTTTCCACTCTGGTTTTCCCTCCTCTTGTAGGTATTTCTTCACTATTTTCACTCTCAAACTATTTTTTCTTTGCTCCACATCCATTAAACCTACCCCCCCCCCCCCCCCCCCCCCCTTGTCTACCGCCCCTAAAATCGTGTTAAAAGCTATTCTTGCTGGTTTCCCCTCCCATAAAAATTCAAGAAAACATTTCTTCAACCTCTTTTCTATCCACAATGGCATCTCCGACACATATAAAACATACCATAGCTTAGAAACCATTAAAACATTCAATATTAAAACCTTCCCTTTCAAATTTAATGTTCTCAATTTCCAAAAATTTTACCTTCTCTCTATTTCTGTTACTAGTTGCTCCCACATTTCATCTCTTACTTTCCTCTCATTTTCCCCCATTAAAATTCCTAAAATCCTAATTTCTTCCACTTCCTTGAAATTAAAACAATTCCTTAAAACCATGGCTTTACCAAAATCTCATATATACTGTCTTATCCTCATTTACTTTACTCCCAGGTCCTTTACAATATTCTTCTACAACCTTCATAACTTCTTTAACGCTCTCCTTTCCTTTTACTATTATTGTAGTGTCATCAGCATATTGAAAATCCTTCCCTTCAGCTTTGTTTTCCTCAATTTCAATTCCAATTATTCCTTCTTTTTGTTTTATAGCTAATCCTAATGGTTCCGATACAAGTGAATATAATAACGCTGAAAGCGGACAACCCTGTCTTTATTGATCTTGTGATTTTAAAACATTCTGTTAAAAACCCATTACATTTTATTCTTGTTAAAGCACCCTTATATAAAATCTCAATCCATTTGATAAAATCTCCCCCAAAACCAAAATTCTTTAAAACATCAAATAAATACCCGTGTTCAACCCTATCAAAAGCTTTTTCAAAATCTAAACTAATTACGTATCCATCTTCCTTTTTTTTCTTTCATGTACCATATTGTGTCTCTTATGCTCATTGTTATATCCGCTATATCCCTTCCTTTTACTCCGTACGCTTGGTTTGTTTCAAGTATACTTGGCATTACTTCTTTTAATCTGTTTGCTAAAACTTTCGCTAAAATCTTAAGATCTGTGTTCAGCATAGTGATCGCCTGTAGTTTTTTAAATCTACTTTTTCTCCTTTCTTTTTATATATCAGTTTTGTTATCCCCATCCCCATTCTTTCATTAACTTCTTCTTTTTCAAAAATTTCTCTAAAAACTTCCTTTAAAATCTTGGTTAAAATCCCTTT
Organism: Vimba vimba; assembly: GCA_022828995.1. Classification (NCBI taxonomy): domain Eukaryota; kingdom Metazoa; phylum Chordata; class Actinopteri; order Cypriniformes; family Leuciscidae; genus Vimba; species Vimba vimba. The sequence goes on from CM040839.1 coordinate 29,190,759, forward strand.
AAAACATATATAAAATTCACTTCCCAAACCATCTATTCCTGGACTTTTCTTTTTATTCAGCTGCTTTATTGCTCTTTCTATCTCTTCTTCTCTGATTTCTTGATCGCATTCTTTTCTATCTTCCTCGCTAATTTTTGCTTTTATCTGATTCAACAATTCCCTTTTTTCATTTTCTTCTACACCCCTTGTACTAAAAAGATCTTCATAAAAATTCCTTATTTCTTCTAAAATGTTTTCATTCCCTTCTACAATTTCCCCATTTTTTCCTCTTATCTCTTTTACCGTTTCAGCTTTCCCTTTCTTTTTTTCCAAATAAAAAAAGAACTTTGTGCATTTTTCTCCCTCCACCATATATTTAGCTTTGCTTCTTAACCTCACCCCCTCATATTCTTTTTCCTCCATTTCTTTCAGTTTTTCCTCCATTTCCTTTATCTTTTGTATATCTTTATTTTCTTTATTCAATTCCACTTCCAAACTTTCCTTTATTTCTTTTTCTTTGTATCTTTTGCATTTGCGTATTATACTACAATACTTAATTGAGAATTTTTTTATTAAAAACTTTACGTTCTCCCACCATATTCTCTTATCTTCTTCATACATTTCATTTTGCTTTTCTTTTTCTATAATTTCTTTAACCTTTAAAACATAGTCTTCATTTTGTAACATTTTTGTATTTAAAACCCATATTCCTGGCCCTCTTTGCACTTTATTCCAATCCATTTTAAAAAATAAAAACTTGTGATCGCTAAAACTTGTCTTCGTACTTAATATTTTTGATAAAATTCTCCACATTCCTTGTACATAAAATAGTCAATTCTTGTTTTGCACACAAATTGCCCTACTATTTGTCTCCTTGAAAATTCTTTTTTCTTTTCATTTCTTTCTCTCCACACATCTATCATATTATTTTCTGCCATTAATACTTTTAATTCTTTTCTCCCTGTATCAGTTTTAAAAACCATTTCTTCTGCCATGTCTCGTTTACTAAAAACCGTGTTAAAGTCCCCCATCATTATTATTTCCTTATACTTCTTTACAATATTTCTTAAAACATTAAAAAAACTCTTTCTTTTCCTTCTCCTCTGTTGGTGCATGTACATTTACTAAAATCAATTCTCTTCCTTCATGTTTTGTCTCAACCACCATACATTTCCCCATCGTATCTTTGTATATAATTTTACTTGCTTTAAAAACATCATCCTTCATTAAAAAAGCCACACCTCTCCCCAGCCTCCCATCTCCATTATTGTATAAAATATCCCCTTCCCATTTCTTTTTGTATTCCATCATCACACTCTCTTTCCAATTTGTTTCTTGTAAAACAATGATATCTTCTCCTCTACACTTTTCTTTCACTCTTTCAAATTTTCCCATGTCCATCAGTCCCCTTGCATTAAAAGTAACACAACTTAAAACCATTAAAAGAAAGAAAAATAAATACCTAAAAAACATTATTCTCCATTTTCTCCCTCCAGGCCCTTTAACACTTCATATCTGTTTGCACTTTCATCTTGGCTCTTTGTCATAGTCCTTTTTCTTGCATTTTCCAAATTCGGTGTTACCTTTTATGATCTCCTTCTTATTTGTCCTCTCCCCTCTCTGTCTTTGTCCATATTGTCCATTGTTATTTCTTCTTCACTTTCCATCTCTTTACTTTGATCCTTCCTTCCTTTTCCATCTTTCTCCACATCATCCCGATAACTTTTAAAACTGTCCGATATTTCCATTGCTGTCCATTGCGTGTCCTGCTCCATTGTTTGTTATTTATCTTTATCGATCTCTTTTTCGCCTTCTCCTTCCTCTCTGTTGCTCGTTCCTCCTCCTTTTTGTTGTACATTTTCTTCTTCTTGTCCTTCATTGGTTTGTCCTTCCTCCTCGTTGTTTCCTTCATGCACCTGTCCGTCCCCCTGATTTTTCCTACCTCCTGCCTCTTCCTCCATCCATCACTCACATTTGTTTAAAGTTTCTTTGCAATCCGGGCATCTGACAGCGTTGCAATCTCTTGCAATGTGTCCCCTCTCCTCACATTTATAGCACTTAAAATCCGGGCACTCTTTAAGCAGGTGATCTGGGCTCATGCACAGCCTACAGGTCTTTACCTGGTGACTGTGCACCACCCTAAAATGCTGCTGCCCTTCTGCTGTTTCCAGCCTTGTGCTGTATGGCAACGATGCCACTTCCTTGGGGAAATTCACTTTTAGGAACCTTGTTCCGTCCTCAATGTCAGTGCCCGGGTAGAATCTTCTTTTTATTTTTGAAACGGGATTAACTTCTCATCCTTCTAATTTTTCCAAAATGTCTTTGTCATCAAGGTAGACGGGCAGGTGCATGAAGGAAACAACATAGTCTCGATTTTGCAGCTTTTTTACCTCACATTTCACTCCTTTTATTACCAGTCCATCAGTCAGTTTGTCACACATTTCTTCTTTTTCCATTGTCAGTTCGTATTCCTTTCCTTGTCTTGGCCTTAGCGCTAAAATTTGCCCATGTCCACATTGTTCCGTTACTACTTTGATGATATCTTCCGCTCTTACCTCGATCACATTCTCTACATTCACAATCACTGTAGCCTCCTTTAAATATTTTCTTTCATTTAACTTCTCTCTCACATCTTGGTTCTTTCCGTTTCTGACTCGTGGTTGATTATCCAGTCCATTGTCGTTTTCCATGCGTCTTCCTCCTGCCAGTCCAGTGTCGTTTTCCATGCGTCTTCCTCCTGCCAGTCCAGTGTTGTTTGCCGTGCGTGTTCCTCCTGCCAGTCCAGTGTCGTTTGCCGTGCGTGTTCCTCCTGCCAGTCCAGTGTCGTTTTCCATGCGTCTTCCTCCTGCCAGTCCAGTGTCGTTTGCCGTACGTGTTCCTCCTGCCAGTCCAGTGTCGTTTGCCATTTATGTCTCTCCAGCCAGAGTCAATACCAGATAATCCGTCCATTTGGGGAAAAGAAAATATCAACCACCCTCCAGACAGCGATATGCTGCTGTTAGGTGGTTTTCAAAAGAAGAAAAATGCCAAAAAAAAAAAAAAAAAAAAAAAAAAAAAAATTTCAAAAACACAAAATGGAGGAGAGCCTTCCTCTCCCAACTACTGCCACATCACTTCCTGTGAGCTCTCTAGCGCCTTCAAAGTGGTATGGCCGTAAGCGAAATCTGCTGCCAAAAACGGGCTATTTAAAAGGTTAGAACATTAGTGAAGTAAACTAAAAAGCTTACAGCACCTGGTATTCCCAGGCGGTCTCCCATCCAAGTACTAACCAGGCCCGACTCTGCTTAGCTTCCGAGATCAGACGAGATCGGGCGTTCTTTTTAAAAAAAAATTATTATTATTTTTTTTTTATTAAGAAATTTCAATCAATAAAATACAATGAAAATAAATACAATAAAAAATACAGATTTTCTTCTTCAAACATCTCTACATCACACATCTTACATTTACATACATAATTTAAAAATCTCCTTCACTTCCCGGCAGCTTCCACATTAAATCTTTTAAAACACAACAAACTTTTGGAGTAAAAACATCATAAAAAGCATCCAACATATTTTCACCTTTAAAATACACATACAATCTTTCAATATATAATTCCGTTTTCCTTTTAAACACAGTCCAAACATCCAACACAATTTTTTCCTTTTTAGCCACAGTTCTTCTCTCCCATTTTGCACTTTTCATTAACATTACACACAGATTAATAAAACTTTTGTTTTGACACTTCTTTTCCCAACCAAACATCACCACTCTGTTCCATTCCATTCCATTTTCATCCCACTCCTCAAATCTTTAATTAAACATTTACATTTCTTTAAAAATTCCTCCAGTTCTTTACAATATAAAAACATATGTAAAATCCACTCGTCCTTTTCCTGGCACACTTTACACAGAGCGTTTTGTTCAATTCCTATTTTATTTAAAATAGCCTCAGTAAAAAACACTTTATGCCTTATAAAATACTCCAAACATCCCAATTTTGTTTCCACACACCTCCCCCCCATGTTTCTCCATATACACTCTTTTTTTAAATCTTTGAATTTCTGCACCCAGTATCCATTTACAATCGGCTCTTTAAAAACACCATCTCTAAAAAAAACATAAAACATCTTCACCTACATGTTTTAAAACCATAAAATTTTTCTCCCAACTTCACACACACTTCTTTTCCATTTTTCCCCTCTTCCATACTTTCAATTCTTTTTATCCAGTCTTTGGGTATTACCTTTTTGATTATCTCATAATAGTTTATTATCTGCTAAAATCCTCCTTTGCCTCCTCCATTACATCTACAATATACTGCACTGGTAAAAATCCCTCTTTGAACTCATATAAAACATCCCTTACCCTTGTAATTCCCAGCTCCCACCATTTCTTAAAAAAGATCTCTTTTCCTTGATTTAAAATGCTGTTGTTTAAGAATAAAGGCTGATTTAAAATGTTCTCTCTACCTTGTGGATTAAAATGTACATTTGTTAAAAATTTACCCCAGGCGCTCATCAGTTCCTTATAAAAATCTGGCAACTCATCCGTCATCCATTTCTTTGCTCTCATCCACAGTATATTATCTCCTAGATTAAAATTCCCACATTTACTTAAAAAAATATTCCATTGTTTTTTTCCATGTCACTTTGTTTTCTTCGTCTAAGTACTTTTGTATTATTTTCACTCTTAAACTATTCTTTCTTTGTTCAAAATCCATTAATCCCAGTCCTCCCTTCCCCACTGCTCCTATTAAAGTGTTGTATGCAATTCTTGCAGGCTTCCCTTCCCATAAAAAATCTAAAAAACATTTTTTCAGCCTTTTTTTTGCCCACAACGGCGTAGAAGACACATATAAGACATACCATAATTTTGAAACCATTAAAACATTTAGAATTAAAACCTTCCCTTTCAAAGTTAAAGTTCTCAGTTTCCAAAAATTCATCCTTTTTTCGATACCCCCTAATATTTCTTCCCACATTGTTTCTCCTACCTTCTTTTCATCCATTCCCATTAAAACACCCACAATCTTTATTTCTCTTGTTTCCTTAAAAGCAAAATTGTTTGTTAAATCAGCTGCCCCTCCAAATTTCATATATACTGTTTTTTCTCCATTTACTTTGGCTCCTGATCCTTTACAAAACATCTGTACTATTCTCATTGCATTTTTAACACTCTCTAGATCCTTCACCATCACTGTAGTATCATCCGCATATTGAAATATTTTGTTCTCTTCTCTCTCGACACCTATTCCTTTTATTCCCTCTTCTTGTTTTATGGCCAGACCTAGTGGCTCCGAAACTAAAGAATATAAAAGAGCTGACAGTGGACATCCTTGCCTTATCGATCTAGTAATTTTGAAACATTGTGTTAAAAACCCATTACATTTAATTTTCGTTATCGCTCCTTTGTATAAAATTCTAATCCATTTAATAAAATTCCCTCCAAAACCAAAACTCTTTAAAACACCAAATAAAAATTCATGTTCCACTCTGTCAAACGCTTTTTCAAAATCTAAACTAATTATATACCCTTTTCTGTTCTTTTCATGCATGTACCTTATCATATCTTTTATGCCAATTGTTGTATCTGCGATATCTTTTCCTTTAACCCCATACACTTGATTTGTTTTAATTATACTCGGCATTATTTCTTTTAATCTGTTTGCTAAAATTTTTGTTAAAATCTTCAAGTCAGTGTTGAGCATTGTAATTGGTCTGTAATTCTTTAAATCTACTTTTTCTCCTTTTCTTTTATATATCAATTTCATTAAACCCAATCCCATTCTTTGATTAATCTCCCCTTTTCTAAAAACCTCTTCATATACTTCTTTTAAAATGTTGGTCAGAAATTCTTTAAAAACAATATAAAATTCACTCCCCAAACCATCTATACCTGGACTTTTCTTTTTATTTAATTCACTTATTGCTCTTTTTATCTCTTCCTCTCTTATGTCTTGATCACACTCTTTTTTATCCTCTTCTCCTATTTTTGTTTTTATTTGCTTCAAAAGTTCTCGCTTTTCTTCCTCTTTTACCCCTTCCTTATTGAATAACTTTTCATAATACATTTTTATTTCTTTTAATATTTCCTCATTCGTTTCTACTATTTCTCCACTTCCTCCCCTTATTCCTTTTATCATTTCAGCTTTTCCTTTTCTTCTTTCTAGATCAAAGAAAAACTTTGTGCACTTTTCTCCTTCTACTACATACTTGGCCTTACTTCTTAACATTGCCCCTTTGTATTTCTTTTCTTCCATTTCCTTCAAACTTCCCTCTATTTCTTTTATTTTTTGTATATCTGTTCCTTTATCATTTAACTCTTTTTCTAATTTTTCTCTTATTTCTCTTTCCTTACTTCTCCTGCATTTCTGTATTAACCCACAGTACTTTATTGTATGCTTTTTCACTAAATACTTCACATTTTCCCACCATATTCTTTTGTCTTCCTTGTACATTCCATTTTCTTTTTCCTTTTCACTGATTTCCTTAACACTTAAAACATAATCTTCATTCTTTAAAACCTCTGTGTTTAAAACCCATACTCCTGGCCCTCTTTTCATTGTACTCCAGTCTATTTCTATAAAAATTGGCTTATGATCACTTAAGCTTGTTTCTTCATGTTTTATTTTTCCTATAAAACCTTCTATATTCCTGGTACATAAAATAAAATCTATTCTTGTTTTACGCATAAAATTCCCAACCAATTGTCTCCTTGAATATTCTTTTTTCTTTTCATTTCTCTCTCTCCATACATCAACCATATTGTTTTCTTCCATTAGCACTTTCAACTCTTTCCTTCCTTGATCCGTTTTAAAAACCATTCCCTCTGCCATATCTAATTTACTAAAAACCGTGTTAAAATCACCCACCATAATAACTTCTTTGTGCTTTTTAAAAAATTCCCTCAATCCATTAAAATACTCTTTCTTTTCTTTCTCTTCTGTGGGAGCGTGTACATTTACTACAATTACTTTCTTCTCTTCATACTCCATTTCCACCGCTATGCATTTCCCATCTTTATCCTTATACACTGTTTTACATGTTACACCTCTGTTTTCTTTTATTAAAACTGCCACTCCTCTCCCCATTCTACCATCCCCGTTGTTAAATTTCCCCATTCCATCTTTTCCTTATTTCACTTATAACCCCTTCTCTCCAGTTAGTTTCTTGTAAAAATATCACATCCTCTCCTTTACACATTTCTTTCACTTTTTCAAATTTTCTTATGTCTAAAAGTCCTCTAGCGTTAAAAGTAACAATCCTTAAAAGCATGAAACATATAAAAACATTGATAAAACCCATCATTTCAGTTCATTCTCCTGCAGATCCTTTAACACATCATACTTATTCCCAGTCTCAATTGAGTCCTCTTTAAGCACTTTTTTTCTAGCAGTCTCTAAATTGGGCGTTACCTTGATTGGTCTTCTTCTTTTAGTTGACTTCAGTTGTTTCTCTTCTTCTGCTTTTCCCCCTTCACTTTCCTTTACAGCCACTTGTTCTTTATTCCTTTGATCATTAAGTTCCACAGTGTCCAACTCACTTTGCAAACTTTCAGTCACATCCATTTGTGTCCATGTTTCCTCCTCTTGTTGTGATTGTATTCCATGCCCATTACATTCTTCCTCTTGATCCTCAGTATCCTTATTCCTTGTTGATTCATTGTTTTGTAGTCCTCTTAATTCCTCCTCTCGCTCTTCGTTGTCTCGTTCATGCATCTGCCCATCTACCTGTTGCTCCTCCTCCTCTCTTCCCATCCAACACTCACACTTGTTTAAAACCAAATTGCAATCCGGGCACCTTACTGCGTTGCAGTCTCTCGCGAAGTGCCCCCTCTCCTCGCACTTAAAACACTTAAAGTCCGGACAATCCTTTACCACATGGTCCGGGCTCATGCACAGCCGACAGGTCTTCACCTGGTGGCTGTGCATCACCCGGAAATATTGTGGGCCCTCTGCCGTCTCTATTTTTGTGCTGTACGGGAGGGAGGCAACTTCTTTCGGGAAACGTGTTTTTACAAACCTTGTCCCGTCCTCAATACTGGTGCCCGGATACATTCGCCGTTTAATTTTAGAGATGGGGGTTACTCCCCATCCCTCCAGCTTATTTAAAATCTCCTCGTCAGCAGTGTAAACAGGCAGATGCATGAACGAGACAACGTACTCCCTGTTTTGCAGTCTTTTAACTTCACAGTCAATGCCATTTATTTTCAATCCATCCATTAAAAACTCTATGTCATCCTCGTGTTCCAGTGTTACCTCGTATTCCTTCACTCTTTTGGGTCTGACTGCTAAAATCCTTCCTTCTCCAATCTCCTCCGTCAATACTTTAACCCTTTCATGCATGAATTATGATAACCTCAGTCAGGATTTTTTTCCTATGTGTTTTTATTGCTCTTAGGGCATGAAAAACAAGAATTGATTTTTATTTTATTTTTTTACAAATTTTTCAAAGAGATCTTCAGATGTCCACTTGAGTGGACAGCATGCGGTTGGTTTAAACTGAAGATATACTGTATTAAATATAAGACAATAATCAAACAGATAAAGTATGTGAATTTAACAAACTAATTAATGCAATTATATCAAATAATGTGAAAACTATAAAATATATACAAAAAATATAAATGCAAAATATTGCAATGGCTTCATACAACTTCATACAAGTTGCACTTCGCCTATCTATGATATCAGAACATGAGGACGTGATTCCATCAGAATTTTCTACAGCCTGTCAAGGTACAACTGTGGAAACCACTCAGATGCTCTCTCCAGTGTACCAGAGTATGGAGATTTACCCTTATTAGCTGATAATTCTGATTATGTTCAAGATGGACATGCACATTTCTATCATAGCCCTCCTCTGAGAAAACCTAGCGATACGTTTTTTCAATCTCTTCTGAAATGATCAGTGTTGGGGGTAACTCATTACAAGTAACATGCACAACCCATTCAGATTACTTTTTTGATGTTACAAGTAAAGTAATGTGTTACAAGTAACATGCATTACCTAATCAGATTACTTTTTGATCTAACAAGTAATTAACTACAAGTAATGTGCATTATCTAATCAGATTACTTTTTGATGTAACGAGTAAAGATACGCATTACAAGTAACATGCATTACGTAATCAGATTATTTTTGATGTTATGAGTAAAAAAACGCATTACAATAACGCACATTACATAATCAGATTACTTTTTGATGTTATGAGAAAGGAAACGCATTACAAGTAACATGCATTATGTAATCAGATTACTTTTTGATGTTATGAGTAAAGAAACGCATTACAAGTAACATGCATTACGTAATCAGATTACTTTTTGATGTTATTAGTAAAAAAACGCATTACAATAACATGCATTATAAAATCAGATTACTTTTTGATCTAACAAGTAAAGTAATGCATTACAAGTGTCATACATTATGTAATCACATTACTTTTTTCGTTGTCTATGAAAATTACATTTTAATAATACAAATACATTTATTTACAGTAGAAAAAGTCAATGCATATTACGTTTTTAAGTTTTAAATTTCAAAAACAATATTCACATTATAATTATGAATTGTAGCTGAAATATAGCCATTGCATGCATGACGTCCACTACAGTGGACATGTGATTAATCAGAGTTTTCTCTCAATCTAAAATCAAAACTTGGAAAATTTTACTGTGATATGACTCCATTAGATATTGCTTTATGCTGCAATATTTTTTTTACCTACAAGAGTCTCCTAGGATAGAAGGAATGGGTGGATATTCCAGAGCAACTTGGCATGTCTGACTGACCCTTGGCCATCTTGGTTTGGAGGGGGAAAAAATCGAAACACAAAGGCTTGCCACTTGGTTGCAATTTATAGGATGATGCACCAGGGTCCAATGAAGAGATTGATGTGCAACTTTTCCATAAAAACCCGTGCAAATTCAAGAAAATGCTTTTTTAATAGCTGTCCACTGTAGTGACCACTATGCGTGAAAATGTCCACCGCCCTCGCGTCTTTCACATGTCCTACATCCACCGTTACAGTTGCTTCTTTTAAGTATACTCTCCTTCCATCTTCTTTTCTTACATCTTGATCGATTCCACTGCCATCTCGTTGTCGTTTCTCCAGTCCAGTGTTGTTTGCCTTGCGTGTTCCTCCAGCCAGTCCAGTGTCGTTTGCCTTGCGTGTTCCTCCAGCCAGTCCAGTGTCATTTGCCGTTAATCTGTCCATTTTACAAAAAAAATTAAATAACCACCTTCCAGCCAGCAAAATGCTGCTGTTAGGTGTTTTTTTAAAAACTAAAAAAAAGAAGAAAAAAAAAACTAACTTAAAGTAAAAAAAACTCACAAACAAACACAAATAGAAAACACAAAATGGGGGAGAGCCTTCCTCTCCCAACTACTGCCACGTCACTTCCTGTGAGCTCTCTAGCGCCCTCAAAGTGGTATGGCCGTAAGCGAAATCTGCTGCCAAGACTGAGCTTTTTGAAGAAACTCAGAGACTATTTCAGGCTTTTTGAACAAACTCTTAGACTCTTTTTTTTTTTTTTTTTTTTAACAAAAATGCTTACAGCACCTGGTATTCCCAGGCGGTCTCCCATCCAAGTACTAACCAGACCCGACTCTGCTTAGCTTCCGAGATCAGACGAGATCGGGCGTTCTTTTTTTTATTTTATTTTATTTATTTTTTTTATTAGAAAATTTCAATCAATAAAATATGATAGAAATTAAAAAATACAGATTTTCTTCCACAACCATTCTACATCACATATCATTTACATATTTTCACTTCCAGGCAACTTCCACATTAGATCCTTTAAAACGCCACAAACTTTTGGGGTAAAAACACCATAAAAAACATCCAACTTATTTTCACATTTAAAATACTCATACAATCCTTCTATATACAATTCAGCTTTCCTTTTAAAAACAATCCAAACATCCACAACGATTTTTTCCTTTTTGGCTACAATTCTTCTTTCCCATATTGCACTTTTCATTAGCATCACACACAGATTGATAAAAATTTTGTTTTTACCTTTTTCTTCCATCCCAAACATCACCACTCTGTTCCATTCTACAGTTTTCTCATTTAATTCCCCTCTCAACATTTAAATTAATATTTTACCCTTTTTGTTAAAATCTTCCAATTCTCTACAATTTAAAAACAAGTGTAAAAAACTTTCATCTTCCACATTACACACTTTACATGTTTCACTTAGTTCGATGCAGATTTTTTTTTTAAATAATGTCAGTAAAAATTGCTCTGTGTCTGATTAAATATTCAAAACTCTCCAATTTCGCGTCTATCATTGTACCTTTCATGTTTTTCCATATATCCTCTTCTTTTAGATCTTTGTATTTCTGGTTTCCTAAAAACCCCCTCTCTAAAAAAAACAGTAAAACATTTTCACAGTACATTCATTAAAAGCATATAATTTTTCTCCCAACTTTACATGCACTTCTTTCCCTTGTTTCTCTTCTTCCATATCTTCTATTCTTTTTATCCACTCTTTGGGTATTGTTTCTTTCATTATTTCATACTTATTTTGTAGTTCTTGTTCATTAAAATCCTCTTTTGCCACTTCCATTGTATCTATTATATATTGTAATGGTAAAAATCCCTCTTTAAATTCATATAAAATATCTCTGACTCTTGTGATCCCAACATCCCACCATTTCTTAAAAAAAATCACTTTCCCCTCATTTAAAATACCGCTGTTTAAGAATAAAGGCTGGTTTAAAATGCTCTCTCTACCTTGAAGATTAAAATTAACAATAGTTAAAAACTTCCCCCAAGCACTCATCAATTCTCTATAAAAATATGGCATTCCTTTCACCATCCAATTCTTAGTTTTCATCCATAAAATATTATCTCCCAAATTAAAATTCCCACATTTATTTAAAAAATATTCCATTGTCTTTTTCCATGCTGTTTTACTTTTCTCATCTAGATACTTTTTTATTACTTTAACTCTTAAGCTATTTTTTCTTTGTTACACATCTATCAATCCCATTCCTCCCTTTCCTACTTCTCCTATTATAGTATTGTATGCAATTCTTGGAGGTTTTCCATCCCATATAAAATCCAAAAAACATTTTTTCAGCCTTTTTTCCACCCACATCGGCATAGAAGTCACATATAAAACATACCATAGCTTTGCTACCATTAAAACATTTACAATTAAAACTTTCCCCTTTGAACTTAAAGTCCTCAGTTTCCAAAACTTAAACCTTCTTTCAATTCCTCCTAGTATTTCTTCCCACATTACTTCTTCAGCATATTTTTCGTCTTTCCCTATTAAAACACCTAAGATCTTTATTTCCTTTGCTTCTTTAAACTTAAAATCCTTTGCTAAAACACTCGCCCCTCCAAATCTCATATATACTGTTTTCTCTTCATTTATCTTGCTTCCTGATCCCCTACAAAACATCTGTACCACTTCCATTGCTTTTTTAACACTTTTTATATCCTTAACCATTATCGTTGTATCATCTGCGTATTGAAATATTTTTTTCATTTTCCCCACTCTCTTCAATATCTATCCCTCTTACTTCTTTATCTCTTTTAACAGCTAATCCCAAAGGTTCTGCAGCTAGTGAATATAAAAGTGCAGATAGTGGACATCCTTGTCTTATTGACCAAGTTAATTTAAAACATTCTGTTAAAAAACCATTACATTTTACTCTTGTTATTGCTCCTTTATATAATATTTTAATCCATTTGATAAAACTTTCCCCAAACCCATACCCACTTAAAATCTCAAATAAATAATCATGTTCTACTCTGTCAAAGGCCTTTTCAAAATCCAAACTAATAACATATCCATCCTTGTTTTTTTCTTTCATATACCTTACTCTATCTATTATACTAATTGTTATATCTGCTATATCCTTCCCTTTCACTCCATATACTTGATTTGTTTTGATTATGGTTGGCATTACCTCTTTCAATCTGTTAGCTAAAACTTTTGTTAAAATTTTCAAATCTGTATTCAGCATTGTGATTGGTCTATAATTTTTTAAGTCTGCTTTTTCTCCTTTTCTTTTATATATCAACTTAACTAATCCCATCCCCATTCTCTGATTCATTTCATCTTTCTTAAAAGTCTCTTCATATACTTCTTTTAAAATATCCGTTAAAAAAAATCCATTAAAAAGTTATGTAAAATTCATTCCCTAGACCGTCAATACCTGGGCTTTTCCTTTTATTCAGTTCACTTATTGCTCTTTTTATCTCTTCCTCTCTTATCTCTAGGTCACACTCTTTTTTGTCATCCTCTCCTACTTTGGTCTTTATTTGTTTCAATAATTCTAGTTTTTCTTCCTCCTTTACTCCTTCTGCTTTAAACAGCTTTCCATAATATGCTTTTATTGCTTTTAGTATCTCTTCATTTGTTTCCACTATCTCTCCATCTTCCCTTTGTATTCTTTTAATTGTTTGTGACATTCCCCTTCTTCTTTCCAAGTCAAAAAAAAAAAACTTAGTACATTTCTCTCCTTCCACGGTATACTTTGCTTTACTTCTTAATCTTGCCCCATTATATTTCTTCTCTTCTATTTCTTTCAGTTTTCCCTCTATTTCTTTTATTTTTTGTATATCTTTTTCATTCATGTTCAATTCCTTTTCTAGTCGTTCTTGTATTTCTTTTTCCTTACCCTTTTTAGATCTTTGAATTAACCCACAATAATTTATGCTAAAATGTTTGATTAAATACTTTACATTTTCCCACCAAATACTTTTATCTTCTCTATACATTCCGTTTTCTTTTTCCTTTGTTATAATTTCTTGTACACTTAAAACATAGTCTTCGTTCTTTAAAATCCCTGTGTTTAAAACCCATACTCCCGGCCCTCTTTTCACTGTATCCCAATCAATTTGCATAAAAATAGGTTTGTGATCACTTAGACTTGTTTCTTCATATCTTATTTTTTCTAAAAAGCTTTCCATATTCCGTGTACATAAAATAAAATCAATTCTCGTTTTACAAATAAAATTCCCCACAATTTGTCTTCTTGAAAATTCTTTTCTCTTTTCATTTCTTTCCCTCCATACATCAATCAAATCATTTTCTTCCATCAGCCCTTTTAACTCTTTTCTTCCTGTATCTGTCTTAAAAACCATTCCTTCAGCCATGTCCAGTTTACTAAAAACAACATTAAAATCCCCCATAATAACAATTTCCTTATATTTCCTTAAAAGTTCCCTTAAACCATTAAAATATTCCCTCTTCTTAATCTCTTCCGGTGGTGCATGCACATTTACCACAAGTATTTTGTTCTCTTCATATTCCATTTCAAAACCTATACATTTCCCCACTTTATCTTTATATACTACTTTACATTTTATATCTCTATTTTCTTTTATTAGTACTGCAACTCCTCTTCCAAATCTATCATCACCGTTGTTGTATAAAATCCATTCCATTTTTTCCTTATTTCACTTACAGTATATGCAAGTCTTTCCAGTTAGTCTCTTGTAACATTATCACATCTTCTCTTTTGCACATTTCCTTCACTTTTTCAAATTTCCTCATGTCCATTAACCCTCTAGCATTAAAAGTAACCATTTTTAAAATCATAACACAAAAAAAAGTTCTTAAAAAGACATTGCTAAAATCCATCTTTTCATTCCATCTCCTCCGAGTCCTTTACCAGCTCCTCTCCATCTATACTTTGTTGCTCACCTTTTAGAGTCACTCTTTTTCTCGCTCCTTCAGTGTTCGGTTTTATCTTTATTGATCTTCTCCTTTTACTTGATTTAACTACGTTGTCGTCTTCTTCATTTTCTGCTTCCTTTTCCATTTCCACATTCTGCTCCTTGTCCTTTTGTTCCGCTCTTTCCACTTCACTTTCCAAGCTTACATTCATGTCCATTTGTGTCCAGTTTTCATCCTCTTGTTGTGTTTGTTCTCCCTGCTTATTTTCATTGTCCATCCGTTCCTCACTTCCTTTATTTTCTGTAATTTCGCTCGTCTCATTTCCTCCGTCTTCTTCTTCTTGCTCCTTTTCTGTGTCTCTTTCTAGCACCTGCCCGCTCACCTGCTCCTCTTCTTCCTCCTCCTCTCGCCCCGTCCCGCATTCACATTTAGTGAGAACCTCTCGGCAATCCGGGCACTCAACGGCGTTACAGTTCCTTGCAAAGTGGCCTTTCTCGTCACATTTAAAACACTTAAAATCTGGACAGTCTTTCACCACGTGGTCTGGGCTCATGCACAGTCGACAGGTTTTAACCTGATGACTGTGCATCACTCTGAAATATTGTGGTCCTTCCACTGTTTCCAGTCTTGTGCTGTATGGTAGTGACGCCACCTCCCTTGGGAACCTTACTTTTAAAAAGCGCGTACCGTCCTCTATATTTGTGCCCGGATAAAACCTCCTTTTCACCACAGATACGGGGATTACTCCCCATTGTTCCAGTTTATTAAAAATATCCACATCCTCAGTGTAAGCCGGCAGGTGCATAAAAGAGACAACATAGTCCCTGTTTTGAAGACTCTTTACCTCGAATGTCATTCCTTTGATGTCCAGTCCGTCCATTAAGAAACCCGTATCCTCCTCACGTTCAAGTGTGACTTCATATTCATTTGTTTGTTTGGGTCTCACTGCCAAAATCTTTCCTTCTCCGATCTTCTCCGTCACTGCTTTTATGATATCCATTGCTCTCACCTCTTTTTCATCTCTTAAATCCACCGTTATTGTCGCTTCCTTTTTGTACATCCTTTTCACTTTCTCCTTTCTCGTTTCTTTCCCCCGTTCTTGTCCATCTCTTTGTTGTTGGTCCGGTCCGTGGTCGTTTCGCCCTCGTGGTACTCCAGCCATTGCAATGCCCATTAACGTTTGTCCATCCATCAAAGAAAGCGTACGCTGTTGGGAGGATTTAGCTTAAACAAACAAAAAACAAAACTAACAAAAAAACACTGATTCTAACATAAAACAAAAGAAAAAACACAGAAACACGTTTGGTGAGCCTTTCTCACCCACTACTGCCAACTCACTTCCTGTTTGCTCTAGGGTGCCCTCAAAGTGGTATGGCCGTAAGCGAAATCTGCTGCCAAAAACGGGCTTTTTGAAGAAATTCATAGATTTTTTTAGACTTCCTGAAGAAACTCTGCTGCCAAGACTGAGCTTTTTGAAGAAACTCAGAGACTATTTCAGGCTTTTTGAACAAACTCTTAGACTCTTTTTTTTTTTTTTTTTTAAACAAAAATGCTTACAGCACCTGGTATTCCCAGGCGGTCTCCCATCCAAGTACTAACCAGGCCCGACTCTGCTTAGCTTCCGAGATCAGACGAGATCGGGCGTTCTCAAAGTGGTATGGCCGTAAGCGAAATCTGCTGCCAAAAACGGGCTATTTAAAAGGTTAGAACATTAATGAAGTAAACTAAAAAGCTTACAGCACCTGGTATTCCCAGGTGGTCTCCCATCCAAGTACTAACCAGGCCCGACTCTGCTTAGCTTCCGAGATCAGACGAGATCGGGCGTTCTCAAAGTGGTATGGCCGTAAGCGAAATCTGCTGCCAAAAACGGACTTTTTGAAGAAATTCATAGATTTTTTCAGACTTTCTGAAGAAACTCTGCTGCCAAGACTGAGCTTTTTGAAGAAACTCAGAGACTATTTCAGGCTTTTTGAACACACTCTTAGGCTCTTTTTTTTTTTTTTTTAAACAAAAATGCTTACAGCACCTGGTATTCCCAGGCGGTCTCCCATCCAAGTACTAACCAGGCCCAACTCTGCTTAGCTTCCGAGATCAGACGAGATCGGGCGTTCTCAAAGTGGTATGGCCGTAAGCGAAATCTGCTGCCAAAAACGGGCTTTTTGAAGAAATTCATAGATTCTCTGCACAGACCAGCTCAAAGCGAAAGCTCAAGTGCCTGATGAAGTGGAGCAAGAAACAAAGAAACAAGTTGACAAGCTCAAAGAAGCCCTTGCAGTCACTGAACGTGACAAACAAGAATTAAAGACTGTCCAGAAGCACCTGGTAAACCAACTCCAGTCTGCTGAACATCAGCTAGAGAAAGCTAAAGCTGACATTAAAGACAAGAACTCTGAAGTCAATGCTCTGGAAGACCACCTGGAAAGGTGCAGTGCTGAAATCGACCATCTGACCCAACAGCGAGATGACGCCAACGACGAGCTCTACGCGGTCAGAGATGAACTCCAGCATGATGTCAAACAGAAACCAGAGCCAAGAAGGGAGAGACCTCCCTCAGCACCACCACTGCTGAGCAGAACAGAGTCCCTCATCCAAGAACTGCCATACAACAGAAGAGGTGAATGGCCACAACTCAAAACGTCATCAGCCTTCACCACAGAACTGTTCACTGCCAACAAACGAAGAGAGCTCATCCAGGCAGACTCCAAAGCTGCACATGGGATGACATTTTATAGATCTCGACAAGATGTCTAAGAATATCACTCAGTTCAACCCGAACTCCACGGAGGGCCACGACATCCAGGCCTACATCCGAGATATCAACTTCCACCTAGAGGTGAGACCTCATGTGACTGACATAGACAGGATATACCTCCTCAGATCCACATCCAGTCCAGAGGTACGAAGCTTCCTAGACCGACAACTTACTCATGTAATGTCAAACTACCAGCTACTATGCGAGACACTGATAAAAGAATTCACATGCCTGGTTCAACATGGTGTGTTAATCGCCTTGGAAACCAAACAAGGTCGACAAGAGACTCCCCAAGCCTACCACCACCGCTTTCGACAAGCCTACTTTGGTGCACATAACGAACCTGAACATGAAGAGGATGTGAACTTCAAAACCCTCTTCCTGAGAAACCTGCACCCCGGATTGAGTCATCATCTTGGTGTCATGGCCTGCCCAGACACAATGACAATCCAACAGCTATGTGACCTGACACACAAGGCCTACATCAAACAAAAGATGGCCTCAAATAAAGGTTTGAAAACATCCACAGTGTCAAACTCCATCAGCCAAGACACAAGCCTTGCACTGGAAGACACCCAGTGGCATGACAACACCACAGTCCTTCGCAAGGAGCACAGAGAACGTGACTCCCATGCCAATGACAGCTACCACAGCAACCGCATGGAAAAGCCATGGGACCAGCCACGCTTCTCAAGAAACCCACAAGAAGGAAACAACTGGAATCCTAACTGGACATCCAAAGGCCATCAACCAACGTATCCAAAAGCATTCTATGTGGGTAATCAACGACGAAACCCACCTCGGCACCACTCAGTCAAACACAGCACTGAGTGTGCCCAAGAACAAGACAGTTTACCCTCAGGAGACATGGAGCAATTAATGAGGCAACTGAAAGTGTTCATAGAAAACCAGCCGGATGACCAACAAGATGAGTCAAATTCGCTATGACTAGCGATGGAACGGAAGACCAAGGATCATCTGGTACACCTTCATAATGAAAATGACGACCACCTGTTCTACAACAACACAGAACACAGGGGCCTCTCACAGCCAACCACTGACAAACACCCAGAGGTACCAGAAAACACCACACTGGTTTCCCATCACTCACAAAGAAACCATCACACAAGCTCCAAACTCAAGAACCATGTGTGTGTGCTACAGTAACCACAGTAAGCACAGAAGGTCAGAAAGTCTGTCACAACCAGAAGGCATCACAAGAGGAATGCAACAACGGAGACAAAGTTTTGCACCACAGCTTCACACATCCATGCCAAACTGCCTCTCAATGTCTGCCAGAGAACTTCCTGCCTTACTGGACTGACCCCCAGCAGATCACAGAAGATCCCTTTCCTAAGGCAAAGATGCAACAAGCCAATCTTCATCTAAGCTCATCAAAGCTGAGCCAAGAAGCACGTGGGCAAGCCTTCAAGAAAAGGGGGGAGCAAAACAGACTCAGACAGATCTGACCATACATACATGCACTACACTACACCACTAACATGCTCACTAACACGTAGAAGTTAACCACATCTACCATGGAAAACATTCAACAAACATGTTCTCCCACACAGGTAGAAACTAACTTCAGAAACTAGCTTAACGACTTAGCTACACTTACCATAGGAAACATGGTAGCTATCCATCCAACAAGTAGAACACCTCTCATTACACTGTGATACCTGACACCTTAGCTGCGCAACAGTAGTTATAAGCCATACCAGGAATACTCAACTGCATTGTTTTGTTTTACAACTTCCTTGCCTTTCCTTTTTCTTTTATTAGGTAAAATGCCTGTCTACCCCATAAGGGTCAAGGTCATGATATTAGGATTGGCGCACCACGCCTGATACTTGTAAGCCACCTTAAAACGAATGTGAGCCAGAGAGCTCCATGCATGATGTCACATAATTTTTACCACAAATTATGTCACCAGAAAATGAAAAGTAAAATGTCTTAACCTAGAACAACTTAGAAGAGAAGATAACAAACAAAACAAATGTAATCAAAGAATCACCATACCGAAACAAATTAGAATAACTCCCAAAATTTGAACTATATTCAATGTAATAGACTATATTGAGAGAATGAACTTGAACTTTTAATACTTAGATAATCTAATGCCCTGCACCAGTACAGTGGCCAGTCATGGAGGTGTTGTCTTGTTGTTTGCTGTGTATGTGTCTGCTTCTTCTACCCGTGTTTCTCCAGCGTTCACCGATGTCGTCATCTCAACACATCGCCGAACCAAGGGGGGATATGTAGGATTTGAGGGCGAACCAAACACAAATGAATCTTCCAGGTGATTTGTTCAAACATAATTCCACACAGAACTCAACATTCCAGACCCCAAATCACCAATCCAGAACCATAAAATTCAGGCTCCAGCCAGTCTACGCTAAGATCTTTATGGGCAACTAAAGCAACTAAAGGAAGAACGTTGTCAATGTTAGATGGTTTTGAAAAGACTGATTGGTTCAGAGATGGCACAGCTCAGTGCTCGATCAAGATAACAGCAGAAGCTGCTCGATCCCACGACAGATATACAAAACAGACCTCCTCCATCTTAAGGAACTCTCAATGACCCCAAGGTTGAAATCTCTTAAAACCAAAGAGACTGGGACTTTACCTACAAAATTACATAAAATCATCTAAAAAGAATTCTTGATGGACTTATAATCAAACATCGTTCAACTACATAATTCTATATTGTGTCTACCACCTATGTGTCTAATAAGCTTAGATCCCAAGTCATGTAATGGTTATAACTGTTAGATGTTTGAATGAAAGTGTCATGTTTCCTATCAGTATGATCGTATGTTCTTGATTCAAAAGATGGCTTGATTGAAATCTGTGTAAAATGTTTCGTATTCTTATAATAGTAATGATGTCTAAACTGTGGCCTCTATACTCTCTGCTAGAGCTTGGAGAGTAAGGGGATCACAGATAACGCATGATTTACGATGAGAAGTGAAGAAAATGCCACCTCTCAAATAAAGACAGTGTCTAATTGGTCAGAACTCATCCAGGAGGCTGGACAAACATTTGAGTTTAAAATCTAGATTCGAAAACCATCATGGAGAAGCCATGACGGAGTGACTAGACAGACTCAGAACAACATGGGTTAAACAGCTTCATTCAAGCCATCCATCTACTCTCGTCTCAATTTTCTTTCTTTTCTTAGTTTTCTTTTCCGTTGTGAGTCTCGGTTCTAAGTTAAGTTTTGCTGCAAAGTTTCGGTCCACGATTCGACTGCAAAGCCTGCTTTCCAGCAACAAAGACTTTCAATCCATCCGCCAGCAAACCACGTGATTGATTGCCCCAGGCATCTATCCAGGCACAAGGAGACGCCAGCCAACGGACCGGGAAAACCCCTTTCACCTTGACGAAGGGAATCCCCAAAAGCAAAGGCAAGCAAGTAGCCCCAGACTCTTAAACTGAACTGGTGCATTGATATAGATTTAATAACCCGCCTAAGAAACGATACAAGGGTTAAATTAATGATTGATGGTTCGTTCAGGCCATGTCTTAAGTTTATAGAAACTTGGGATTTCATCATCTTACTTTTAAAACTCATTCTTTCCTCACTCTCTTTCTTTCTGCAACTCGTATGAATGTGTGTGCGTGTGTTTGTGTTAGATATTCGTTTTATGTGTTAGAATAATCAAAGTCTTGTTTGTATTTTAAAGAGAAGTGTTACTTGGGTTATGTGCTTACGAATTTAATGTCTTAAACTGCTGATCTGAGTTACCTTGTTAATAAATAGTGTTTCACTATAATTTGAATATTTATATCCGCTGCAGAGCTGATAGTTGCGGCCGGTTCAAATGAACCCTGTACGAGTCATTTGCTCGGCCGTAATAAGTGATTCTTTTGAATTCCCTATAAATTAATTAATGATTTCTTTTAAACTAAATTTATGTGTCAGAATCACTAAAATACGTTACACAGGTAAGTGTAGAGTACATTACTCTAAATTGCACTCCGTTTACAGGTAAGTGTACAGTTAGAGGCTCTAGGCAGTGAGTTGACCCTAGTCAGTCCACACTAGACCTCCAACGAGTGAGTCCGTGAGCTCGTCGTCTGCTGTCTTGTGTAAAGATGCCAGTTGAAACATGCCCGCTGTGTTTGCGCATATACGCCCGCCTCGGCCAGCACCTGGTTGTCACCCGCAGCGTGAAGAACCAAGAGGAGAGGAAGCTGCTCTTGGCCATGGAGTCGGGGCGAGTGAACGCCCGTGCAGGCCTCTGCCCGGTTCCGGCGTGCGGGAAATTTTCCAACCATCTCGGTGGGGGTACAGGACGAAGTGCTCCACTTCTGTAAGAGGAGGGCATGCCTGGCCAAGCTGACTGCCCTGAGGGCCTCCAACCCGGCCGTACCGATGGTATCCACCCTTGACCTGGAGCAGCACCAGCTCTTGGAGGAGGACCTGTTGAACCCCCAAGACCCACAGGACCTGGAGGAGGAGTGCGACAATCCGGGCTGCAAAAGACGAAAGGAGCTCCTCAGAACGCAGGTGGCCGACCTTAACAGGCAAGTCGACACCCTCAGCGAGACGCTCAGGATGGTCACCAGGTGGTATCGCATTCTGAAGAGGAGGTCGACCTCCTTGGGCTCGGCCCGAATCGGGCAGGTGGCCCAAAGGCTCCTCTCCTCTCGGCCCAGAAGAAGAGGAATGTACCAGGAGTCTGGGACGTCCAGTCCCGAGTCCAGCGAGGTAAGTGTGCTTCCTTTGACTGCAGTGAACCTTTTTTTTTTTATCCTGTTCCAGTGTTCGTTTTTTGAGACTTTTTTTTATCCTGTTCCAGTGTTCGTTGTTTGAGACTTTTTTTATCCTGTTCCAGTGTTCGTTGTTTGAGAGACTTTGAGTTCCTTTTTCCAGATCACCGTTTTCATTGAAATTTCACTTTTTTCTGACCTGTCTATTGATATTTGTTGTTTTAAATATAGTTGTTTTTGTTGATTGAAATTTTAACTTCTTGTCTGCCTTTTTTCAAGTATTACTGTGATAATTAAAATTTAATTAGACATTTTATTAAATTGGTTTAAACTGGTTAAAGGGTTAATTGATCTGATCATGTAATCACACCATGTGTAATTAATTTGTTATAACACCTATGTCCACTGACAGCCTACAGGGGCCCAGTCAAATAAGTTACAGGTGGGCACAGGAAGGGCCCACCACCTGTAACTTATTTGACAGGACCTCTTTAGGGGACCCAAATCCTGAAAGGGATTCAACCGCTGAAAATTTCTAAGTCAAAAACAGCATCCCACCTGTTGGATTACAAATTTATTAAATGTTTTAATTTAGATTCCAATATAGACTGAGAAAGTTTAGCAGCGGTTATGATGAGTATATCAAGAGATTCCTTCCAGTGTTGTTCTCTAAATGAGTCAATTCCTGAGACTCTCACCCTCACCCTTTGTCCTTATGCATTTCCTGCCCAGTAAGCTCAATGTACAGCTGTGCTTTTGTCTCTGTGATCATGTGAAGATATACTTGACTTGACTTGTTTATTTCGACAGGTGATGCTGGGTGCTGCTAGCCTGGGTTTCCCCATGCTGCCTTGCACGCAGCGCGATTTTATTCACGCTGCAAGGCAGCCTGGACACCATGGACCAGATTTTCCCCTCAAAAAGGGAACCAATCACAGAACGGGGAGGGAGCAGCAAGACGATGACGACGTCTATGCGACACACCGAAGCAGTTTGTTTATATCTATGGATCCAACATGGCAGCAGACGCGATGTTAACTTTCGATGCAGCCTTAGATAGTGTTCTAAGTAGTTTAGAACGCAAGTTTATTTCGTCTTCTTCCTCGTCGAATTTCTGTCGCTCTACATACGTCATCTGGTATAATTAAAACGATTGCCTATGAGCTACGTACAGGCGCATTTGATAGACATTCGTAGCGCCCAATAAACGGCTCTGGACATTCGTAAACCACGCCTCAAATACGAGAAAATGAACATGTGGTTCCCAGACCACGTCTCAATGAGATGTGGTCTGACGTTAGCCAGGCTAGGGTGCTGCACTGAGAGCACACGCTGCGTGGAGAGCGCTGACATCAGATGCGCGTTTAAAGCACCGACAGCTAAAAGGTAGCCTATGTATACAGTACTGTTAGGGGTTAACAGTTTAGGACCCATGGACCAGATGTTTGAAAGAAGACCCGGAGTCAGAATTATAAAAAAAACTGAAGAAAAGTTTTACTGAAGATAGTTTGCAGTTTCATCAGCAGAAGTCAGCTTCAAGTGTCACACAGGAGTTCGTAGGCCGCCCCGCTTACAGTTACAAAGATCACAGCAGTTATACCATTTCCAAGGTCTAAGCTACGTCATTGCTTACAGGTTGAATGATTCTGATAGGCTAAGAAATTGATAAACATAGAAATTTTCCACACATATACAGATAGACAGAAGCATATCTCCATAGATTATGCCGCTGACACTCGGACCCTGAAGTTAGGCACGTCGTGACCTTCCAGGTCACAGTTTTGGGTGGCTGGGTGCCAGCATGTCTCGAGCAACAACTCAGTCAATCTCCAATAATGCCAGTGGTTCCTTAACCTGTAAGCAAGAAGACTAACACACACACCGACACACAGCTTTCCCAAGGTTGGATTTGGCCAGGCTCTAACTATAAACAGGAGTCTCGTCTCAAAACATCAAGATAACAAGTTCTTTCTCTCAGGATAGGACACTTTAGTCTAAATGGAAAATATAGGCTTTAACTGACAAATGGTCCCTTAAACTATAGACTTCAATGACCCCTATATGTTTTAACACGTTTAAGACCTTTCTCAAACACAAAACAGTTCCCTATTTAATTTCTGGAAGCTGGGATAAATAGGCAAGCAATGTTACTGCATTCAAATATCAAATACAGACATTAAAGCATACATGAAAAGAACATTTCAGTAATCACACTGGTAACTTCTATAACAAAGTAAAATTTCCAGAGAAGTCATTCAACTCATTTGATATTTAGAAGGAAAAGTATTGATTAATACCTTGATTATAATCACTCATTACATATACATTGAAGCAGCAGTGGATTCCAATCCACTCCCTTCAGTACATTTTGTCATATCATTATAAAGTGATTAATTTGTTGACTAAATGCTGCATTAGTAGAGAAAGAACAGCACAACAGTATGTTTGTTTGCCTTCAAGGCTGAGAGGATGCTAACATTAGTAGTACCTCAAGCGGTTAAAACACTGACAAAAATAAACGTAAGTCCGACCCGAATGTTTAATGTCACAATTGTTACCATCTATTTGCATTAGTTTATATCGAGCTGGTCACTTTTATGCATTAAATATGCAGAGAAGTTGCATATTTAAAGCTAGAGACATAAGATAGCAAACTGTTATGTTCATACAGCTGACAGAAACATATAAACAAATCAGAAAAGCATTCGATTTCGGTTATTTTTTCATCATCACTTTAATACATATTTTGTTATTTTGATTAGATAATCATCAAGTTTTTATAAAATAGAAGCAAAAGTGTGAGACTATACATATAATATTTGTCATTTCAATGCTCTGGCGTTGTAGATATTTAAAGTTGGCCATCTTTAAGCATGACTGTTTGGATTTATATGAAATGATAACACTTACAATAAAATTCCATATGTAACATTAACTAAGGTTAATAACTGCTGTATAAGGATTGTTCATTATTTGTTAATTAACACGTACTAATTCATATTAAGTACAATATATAAATTTAAATTAAGGTTTTTATTTGTTAACCATAGATAATGCACTATCAAACTAACATGAATGATCAAGGTGCAATTGTATTGCTAAAATATTATACCGATCAAATTTTGTTACTTTTTTATTCATTAAGCTGGCTTGAAAAAGAACAGTTTAACAGTTACATTTTGAATGTAACTGGTTTTATTTGTTATTTAGAGTATTACTTTTTGTTTCAGTTTGAATGTCTTTTATTGACTTCAATATTTATTCATATTTATATATTTATTTCATTTAGCATGTTTTCATGGTTCAATAGTTTTATTATTTTTATAATAAAGTTCAGCACTGTTTTACTTGGAGTGTTATTTTTGTTTTTATCCAGTATGAATTTTTAAAACTATCGGTTGATTAATCGGTTATCGGCAAGTATGGCCCAACCTAGCTATCGTTAAAGTCCACTTTCGGTCGACCTTCACTCTGATACTTGTGTATATGCTTTAGTGACAATAAAGAATGTACATTTATTTGAATTCATATTTTCAATTACATTAATTTAACTGGTTGTATAAGTCACAACTGAAACGGTTGATGATTGTTAAAATATATTTACAATTTTAAATGTTAGAAGATAGTATTAATTAAATGAAATAACTAAATACAATTATCAATAAAAAAATGGCAACAAGAACATTCTTTGTGTGACATATGTAATGAAATGCCCTTTGAGGTCTGTATCATCTGACAGCAGGCCACGATTGTAATTTTCATATTGTTTAAATTCCTCTATTTAAGTGATCATTAATTTTGATGGTGTAAATGTATATCATGCTAACAATGAGTAGTGCGATGGCCATGGTTGCCAACCTTGATTACCTGGTTGAAGTGAAACTTTCTTGACGGCTGAATATATCACACACGTTTGCTAGTATTCTCTTTAAATTGTAACAGCTCAACCTAATCAGAGCCTAACATGGAAAAGAATCATCAGGAATAAACAAATATTCTCCGAAAACATTGGACACTACAATATTTAAAGTATTATATACAGTACTTTAATGTACAATTACACCTGAATAGACTGAATAGATCTCTTGTGCTCCTAAAAGCTTCTGTCGATAAAGTAGTAGCAGCAGGAAAATACAGATAAAATTAAAAAACAAACCTAACTTAATATCACTAAAATGAAATAGAAAGCTGCGCTTACAGATGCTCAAATCCACACATAAACACACCACTGACGTCTTCACTTCCAGGTGAAGAAGCTGTCAATCAAAAATTCAGTAGCCAATGAGAACACACTGCTACTAGCCCTGCCCCCACGAGAGAAATGTGTCAGAACGGCGAACGAAAACTTCAGAAGCGTAAATGAAAACTCTGGAAGCGCATTTGTAAGTTCAGATCAGCGAAAGAAATATGAGAAATAGTTAGCAAAACATGCAGTTTATTAAAAATGAACTCTTTTTCTTTTTCAGTTTCAAAGATATTTTATTCAGTTTCAATTTATATTTTCATTAGTTTCTTGAAAAGTTATGTTCATTAGTATTGGCACAAAAGTATTCCATAGTCCAAAAAAATAAAAATTCTGATATGCAGGGGCGTAGCACCAAATTTTGGGCCCTGGGTACAAACCATCTTGCTGGGCCCCCGTACCAAATACCATAGTGATACCAATGGGTGGGATATTGCATTTTTATCATAAAAACACTTAAAATGTAAACAAAATAAGCCACACTCTGATTAATATATTTTTGTTTTATTGTCAAAAGTACAAGTTAATTGATGATTATTTGTCTGTTTAAAATAAATGCAGACTATAGAATCACAGGGTACACTAACCGCCAAACTAGACATTCAGTCTTTGAATTACGTTTTTAAAATTAGTCATTTTCAATCATTAAGATGTGCATTAAACTGAGAACAATTCTGTACTTAATGTAAGAGCGTGCGCGAGCTAATTTGCAAAGCAATGCGGTAAAATAGGCGCTAATGATCTGTGTTTTTGCGGGTGTTAGATTTTGACAATGGAGGGAAATATAGTGTTTTCATGTAAACATCTGATTTTTGCAGTGTAAGATTACGGTTAACACCTTTAAATATTACATAAATGTATTATGTATTTTTATTAAACTTATTGAGTGTAGGCCTATAAATCAGCAGCAAAAAGTAATTCTTGAAAAAATCTGCACAGTAATTTTATCAAATCTACACGTTAATAAAAACAAATTGCTATTAATACTCTTATAAAATTCAATTAGGCAATCATACATTTCTCAATTTTATATTTATATATTAATGTCAAGAATTTAGAAGTGTATTTATGTAGCCTACGCTACACTACACAGAAATAATACACAATTAAATTATGCTTATTTTAAATGCATTGAGCAGGCTAGGTATAAAAAAATATAGGCTTTTAATAATCTTTCAGTGCGCAAAACCATGATAATATGAAACGCTTCAAAACAGAGCGGCACAAAGCGCGAATGCGCATCGCGGGTGCAGAATGATGTGCTCAAAGCGACATGGAGTCACAGCAAGTGTGCATTTAAAAGTTCACGGCACAAAGCGAAGACATGTCGAGCGCACAAATCCTAGTGTTTATCTGTCCAACAGTTTATTGATCATTTGTTTCTTCAGTTTTAAATTCCAGTTATTGTGCGTTTGATGCCGATTCATAGTCCTTGTGCTGTTTGTGATCTAACAAGCACACGGTAGCGAGTCGTTTAAAAACAGCAACAAACTCCAACAAAATAAAGTCATTTTATGCAAATCCACAGCCTTTTCTCTACAGATCAAGCATTATAATGTTAATATATCATATTGGAGAGTTTTACCGTGCATCCTGCTGTAACCGGCAGAGGCGCGCGCGCTGTTTGAATAACGTTAGCTGCTACTGAATGGAGATTGACAGCCGCAGAGGAGGGCAAACGAGTTTCCGTAAACTTTAATGATGTAATACGACATCTGTCCCTCACATTAAGCTATGGAATGGCCTCAGATGACTTTGTCACCCAAACTGACGTGAAAAAAGCGCGAGGCGCCGAAAAGCGCGCTGTTTGCATCCCTGTATGTAGGGTGTGATACTATAAAGTATTGGTATATTATTCAAACAGAGTACGAACATAAATGTATGCTATTCTACCTGGAGTAGATATTTATGTTAAAACAATGTCAATGCTCGATGATGCATTTGGAGCTCACCTTTCTTTTCAAAAAACTGAGTGAGCAACTGCTTGCCCTCATTTGACTTTCTCTCTTTAATCTTCCTTTCTTTTCGTTTTTGAGCCCCTTATTTTCCTTTCTTAAGGAAAGACATGACTCTTCCCCTGTCTTCCTAGTTCCTATCACAGCTCACTCCAGCTCCTCCGGTCTCTCATCAACTGATTCACCGCGGGTCCGTAGCAGAAGCACCTGACCTGCGAGTCGTACCATTTACATTGATTCGAGAGGGGTGGTGGGGCCCTGCACAGCATGAAAATGACTTTTTTATACCAAACCAGTGCCTAACTACAAGTTTAGTTTTGCACAGGAACTTTTTTATTTGTACATAAATGCTATACAAATGTTAGTGCATGTATATGTATGTATAGAAAACTGACTTCTAAGGGCTCCCCCCTGCCTCGGGCCCTGGGTACTCGGTACCCTTTATCCCCCCAGTCCGACGCCCCTGCTGATATGGTCAACAAATGGGAATTGGGCATCAAGACCTGCAGTGTAAATGTGGCCTTATTGATCTAAACTGAATCAACAATGAACTGTCACCTTACTGTGAAGTTGCTTTGAAACA
The DNA here is from genome assembly GCA_022828995.1 of Vimba vimba. Taxonomy (NCBI): domain Eukaryota; kingdom Metazoa; phylum Chordata; class Actinopteri; order Cypriniformes; family Leuciscidae; genus Vimba; species Vimba vimba. The sequence goes on from CM040839.1 coordinate 29,219,619, forward strand.
ATATGTATTGTATAAAGTGCTATATAAACAAACATGACTTTGAACACATTGAACAAGCAACTTACAGTAAAGTACTTACAGTTAATTGTTCTCCAGCTTCAGACTGCAGTGTTTGTGATGATGCATGGTGATGTCATTTTTTGTCAATGTGTCCTAGTCCTTTTGGCACTAGTCCTACTTCTGCATAAACACCTGTCGTCAAAACTAATGTGCAACCGCATCAATTCTTACTGCTAATATTAGAACACAAGAGCTACAACTAAAACTATCATCAATACTACCATTACCATTCTCCCCAGGGAAAAAAATGATGAATGAAAATGCCTTTACATTTTAACTGGTAATTATAGTCTGTAACCTTAAAGTTTTAGTTAAAAACATGAGAGTGAGTAAATAATCATAAAATGAGTCAAATATTAGTACTTTTTGGGTGAACTAAACCTTTTACCTGTGGAGATATTCCTAAAATGTCTGAAATAAGGGTATGGCCACAAAACCATCCCTATGAGGTAAAACAACACATTTCTGGACAAGCTCTGAAGCTTTAACACACTTGAGTATATCCAATGTTTCTGGAATAGTATGGATATTCAGATAGTCAGATTTGAATGGGTAAGTGAAGAAAAAAGACTTCTCTGAAAACTCTTTGTACACTACGTAGACTCCATCACTGGATTCCACAATGTTATGTATAATGCAAATCTCGTTTCCAATGACAAAGACATTATATTCCCGGCTGAAACTTTAACAGTCCACTCGTCACAGGCCATCTCACCATACTGTGCTTTCACTGACAATCCATCTACAAGTGGCCCAACAAAGTGCTGATTTTAAAAGAGTTTCTTTCTAACTAATCTATCTTTCTTTTTTCTTTCTAATTAATATATCTTTCTAACTAATCTATCTTTCTTTCTATCTATCTAATCTTTCTATCTATCTAACTAATCTAACTTTCTTTCTAACCTATCTATCCATCTATCTTTCTAACTATTATTTCTTTCTTTCTTTCTAGGTAATCTTTCTTTCTAACTAATCTTCCTTTCTTTCTAACTAATCTTTCTTTCTTTCTTTCTAGGTAATCTTTCTTTCTAACTATTCTTCCTTTCTTTCTAACTATTCTTCCTTTCTTTCTAACTAATCAATCAATCTTTCTTTCTTTCTTTCTTTCTTTCTTTCTTTCTTTCTTTCTAACTATCTTTCTTTGTGTAAAGTTGGGGTTGAATGATAGGAGGAAGCAGGATCCACATGCAGCAAACTTTATTAAATAAATCCATAACTAGACAAACTCAGACTCGGGAAACAGGACACAGGAAACAAACAGCCAACATACAATAACAAGAACTCACTTGTTAGAGACTAGACACAGGGCTTAAATACATAGGTAAACAAGCTAAACAAGATAACAAGGGGGCATGGCTAATCAGAAACACCTGGGGAAATTAATCAACATAACGGGGAACTGCTAAACATGGGACAAGACAGGGGAACACAGACATGAATCATTAAGAGTGGCTTCCAGACACTCCCCAGGAAACAATAGTCCAGGAGGGTGGTGGAGCGGAGGTGGACCTGGGGGCGGGATGGAGGGCCAGGCCCATGGAGCGGCAGAGGGCCTGGAGACTGCGGCAGGACGGTAGGCCAGGGTGGATCAGGCAGTGCAGGCGACCAGGGCGGAGCAGGCAGTGCAGGCGACCAGGGAGGAGCAGGCAGTGCAGGCGACCAGGGAGGAGACGACCCTTCAGGCGGCCAGGGAGGAGACAACCCTCCAGGAGGCCAGGGTGGAGCAGACGGTTCAGGAGGCCAGGGAGGAGACGGCCCTTCAGGCGGCCAGGGAGGTGACGACCCTTCAGGCGGCAAGGGCGGAGCAGACAGTTCAGGAGACCATGGCGGCGCGGCCCTCATGGTCCTATCAGAGGACCTCCTGCCCCCACCCAAAATTTCCTTGGGGGCGGCTATGGGGTTATGGGCAGGAACAGACACCGGCTCGGGAACAGACGTGGCGGCGGCCATCTTTGCTGAGGGCTCAGGTTCAGGCATGGCGGTGGCCATCTCTGCTAAGGAAGCGTGTTGTTTGTGTTTGGAGCTGCGTCAAAATTGATTCATAATCCTTGATTTTCTTCTTTCACATTTATTTATAAATCAAAATTTTCTAATTTTACAGCGTGTGAACATATCTCCGATACTATTCTTTATAAAAAACAATCAGATTGCTTTGATATCGCTACTTATATCCAACTTTCTGAACTTCCGCTACTAGCCTTAGCCCGCTAGCATTTGCACGCGTGGTCTCGCCTATCGATCGTCTTATTTACACCCGTATCACTGAAAGCTATAATTCGCCATTATAGCACATCTGCTATAATGGCGAATATATCGGATGTGTGTCTAACGTTACCTTTGAGTGCAGGTGAGGACACCTTCGAGCTGCATTTGGTTCAGTTAGAGCTTGAGTCCGTCGAGAAGCAGATCTGCGACCTACTAGAGAGACAGGCCGAGCTACGAGATCGGCGATTCGCGCTTGAAACATCACGCGCCGATGCTCACAAGTCAGTGGTTAGTCATTTTTTGACTCCGACCTCGTCTACTCCGTGTGTTTCTCTGCTCAGGACCCGAGCACCCAGGACGCGATCATCCCTGGTTTCATTCACTCCGGCACCGACACAACACCATGGACCCTGGGTGATTCCACGGCGGAAGACGCGAGCCAGGACCAGAGCAAGGACCTCTCCGCCCCTCCCGGCCTTCGAGATCTCCACCCGGAACCGCTTCTCCCCTCTACGCGAGACGGAACGCAACGCTGTGATCATCGCCAGTTCAATCGTCCGGCATGTCCACGCTACCTCAGGTAAAGGTAAGGTGCTTTCCTGGTGCTCGTGTTCTCGATGTAGCTGCGCAGATTCCCGGGATCCTAAACGGTGACGAGCGCGTCGGAGCTGTCGTGCTGCACGCGGGAACGAACGACATCAGGCTGCGGCAGACGGAGGTTCTGAAGAAGGACTACAGGAGCCTGATCGAGACGGTACGCAGCACATCGGCTGAAACAACGATCATCGTGTCTGGACCGCTTCCAATGTACCAACTAGGACATGAAAGTTTCAGTAGATTATTTGCTCTAAATGAATGGCTAATGACATGGTGTAATGAACAGAAACTGCTCTTTGTAAATAATTGGAATCTGTTCTGGGAGTGACCTAGGCTCTTCCGTGCTGATGGCCTTCACCCCAGCAGAATCGGAGCGGCTCTTCTGTCGGACAACATCTCCAAGACGCTACACACCATATGACTAGTAAGTCAAAGTCCAAATCACAGTCTTTGCTGTCCCAACTTAATTGATATAAGTACCAATGTAGAACATTATATAGAAACTGTGTCTATTCCTCGATTAGTGAGGTCAAACATTAAATCTAGGAGAAACCTAATTGTGATTAAACCAGAAAATCTCAATATTAGTGAACAAAAACAATTTCTAAAGCTAGGTCTTCTAAACATTAGATTGCTCACACCTAAGGCGGTTATTGTAAATGAAATGGTCACAGATAATAGTTTCTATGTACTTTGCCTTACTGAAACCTGGCTTAAACCAAATGATTATTTCGGTCTTAATGAGTCTACTCCACCTGGATACTGTTATAAGCATGAGCCCCGTCTGATTGGTCGTGGCGGTGGTGTTGCAACAATCTATAGAGATATTCTTAATGTTACTCAGAAAACAGGTCACAGGTTTAATTCGTTTTAAGTACTTGTGCTAAATATTACGCTCTTAGATATAAGAAAGAAATCCCTATTATCTCTAGCCTTGGCTACTGTATATAGACCTCCAGGGCCCTATGCTGATTTCCTAAAAGAGTTAGCAGACTTTCTCTCAGATCTATTGGTCAATGTCGATAAAGCATTAATTGTTGGAGATTTTAACATACACGTAGATAACACAAATGATGCGTTTAGGGGCTGCGTTTACAGATTTATTAAACTCCTTTGGGGTCAAGCAAAACGTCACCGGACCAACTCATCGTCTTAATCATACACTCGATTTAATTATATCATATGGAACCGATCCAACCGATATAGATATCATTCCACAAAGTGATGATGTCACTGATCATTACATGGTAACTTGCATATTACGTACTGCTGAAATTTGTCATGTTGCGCCACGTTATCGACCAGGCAGAACAATCCTTCCAACCACTATAGATAGATTCTCAAATAGCTTACCTGATCTATCTCGGCTGCTCAGTGAACCCAAACAAACATGAACTAGAGGAAATGACTAGCACTATGAGCACCTTTTTCTCTAGTACATTAGACATTGTTGCACCAATTAGATTAAAAAAGGTTAGAGAGAACACTAAAGCACCATGGTATAACAGTGCTACGCATGTTATCAAGAGAGAAACGCGTAATTTAGAGCGTAAATGGAAACAAACTAATTTAGAGGTCTTTAGAATCGCGTGGAAAGACATCATGTCACGTTATAAAACGGCTCTAAAAGCAGCCAGGGCTGAGCATCTCCGCAAACTAATAGAAAATAACCAAAATAATCCAAGGTTTTTATTTAACACCGTGGCTAGACTAACAAATAAACAGACATCACCTGAGCAAAATATTCCGTTACAGTGTAGTAGTAATGATTTTATGAATTTCTTCACTGAGAAAATAGAAAAAGCATCAGAAACACAACTGTAAATGTACAATCTTTAATGGTGTCTTATGATTCAGCCTCAATTATCGCCCCTCAAGAACAACTACACCGCTTTACAACTATAGGACAGGAAGAGATAAATAAACTTATCATTGCATCTAAACCAACAACATGTTTATTAGATCCAATACCCACTAAACTACTGAAAGAAGTGTTACCTGTAGTGGAAGAGCCTCTTCTCAATATTATTAACTCGTCTTTATCTTTAGGTTATGTCCCAAGAATATTCAAGTTGGCAGATATAAAACCTCTCATTAAGAAACCGCAATTAGATCATAATAACCTAGCAAATTATAGACCCATTTCAAATCTTTCATTTATGTCTAAAATACTAGAAAAAGTTGTGTCCGCTCAATTGTGCTCTTTCTTGCAAGAAAATTATATCTATGAACAATTTCAGTCAGGATTCAGGCCGCGTCATAGCACAGAAACTGCGCTCGTTAAAATTACAAATGATTTACTTCTAGCTTCTGACCAAGGCTGTATACTAGTTTTACTCGATCTTAGCGCTGCGTTCGACACTATAGATCACAAAATACTCTTAGATCGACTACAAAACTACACTGGTGTTCATGGACAGGCATTAAGCTGGTTTAGATCGTACTTATCAGACCGCTACCATTTTGTCTGTTTAAATGGGGAAAAATCGAAGATAACGTCAGTAAACTATGGAGTGCCGCAAGGATCTGTGTTAGGCCCTCTATTATTCTCAATATATATGCTGCCACTTGGTAATATTATAAGAAAACATGGAATTAATTTCCACTGCTATGCTGATGACACTCAATTATATATTTCATCACGACCAGATGAAAACACTAAATTATCTAAATTGACAGAGTGTGTTAAAGATATAAAATACTGGATGACGTGTAATTTTCTGCTATTAAATTCAGATAAAACGGAGGTATTACTTATTGGCCCAAAAAACTGCCCAAAAAACCTCTTACAATACAACTTTAATTTAGAAGGATGTCCTGTTACTTTATCCACTACAGTAAAAGACCTGGGTGTTATACTAGATCGCAACTTGTCTTTCGAAAATCATATTTCATGTTACAAGAACAGCCTTTTTCCACCTTAGAAACATTGCTAAGCTACGTAACATGCTATCTGTTTCTGATGCAGAAAAGTTAGTTCATGCATTCATGACCTCGAGACTAGATTACTGTAATGCTTTATTAGCTGGTTGTCCTGCATCCTCAATAAAGATGTTTTTAATACAACCAAAGTGGTGTACAAAGATAAGATGGGGAAATGCATGGCTGTGGAAGTAAATTATGAAGGACGTGAATTAATTTAAGTGAATGTACATGCGCCAACAGAAGAGAAAGAAAAGAAAGAATTTTTTAACTGTTTAAGGAGTGTAATAAAGTAATATAAGGAATTAATAATGATGGGGGATTTTAACACAGTTTTTAGCAAACTAGACATGGCAGAGGGGATGGTTTTTAAATCGGACACAGGGAATTAAACGAAAGAATTAAACGAATTGATGATAGAAAATATTTTAATAGATGTATGGATGGAAAGAAATGGGGGGAAAAAGGTTTATTCAAGGAAGCAAATAGTGGGGCATTTTATATATAAAACAAGAATTGATTATGTGCTATGTACAAGGAATGTGGAGAATTTTATTGAAAAAATCAGCTATGAAGAAACCATTTTTAGTGATCATACGTTTTTACGTTTTAAAATAGATTGGAGTAATGTGCAAAGGGGAACGGGTACATGGATTTTAAATACAGAGATTTTAAAGAATGAAGATTATGTTGCAGAGATAAAAGGAATCATAGAGAAAGAGAAGGATAATGCAATGTATGAAGAAGATAAAAGAATGTGGTGGGAGAACATTAAATATCTAGTTAAAAAGTTTTCAATAAAGTATTGCAGAATCTTACAAATAAGTAAAAGGCACAAAGGAAAAGAAATAAATGAGACGTTAGAAAGAGAATTAAATAATGAGAATAAAGACATAAAAAAGATAAAAGAAATAGAGGAGAAACTGAAAGAAATAGAAGAAAAAGAATATGAGGGGGCAAGATTAAGAAGTAGGTCCAAATATATGGTGGAGGGGGAGAAATGTACAAAGTTTTTTTTTGACTTGGAGAAAAAAAGGGCGAAAGTTGGAATAATAAAAGAAATAAAAGGGAGAAGTGGAGAGATTGTGGAGGGGAATGGAAAAGTGATAGAAGAGATAAAGTTTTTTCATGAGGATCTTTTTAAAACAAGAGGAGTGGAAGAAGAGGAAAAAAAGAAACTGTTAAATTATATTGAAACAAATTTAAGTGAAGAGGATAAAAAAGAATGTGATGGGGAAATCAAGAACGAGGAGATCGAAAGAGCGATAGATCAACTAAATAAAAGGAAAAGCCCAGGGATAGATGGTTTGGGAAGTGAATTTTATATACGTTTTAAGGACATTTTAATAGATATTTTAAAGGAGGTTTTTAAGGAAATTTTTAAAGAGAAAGAGATGAATGAAAGAATGGGAATGGGGCTGATGAAGTTAATATATAAAAGGAAAGGTGAACAAACTGATTTAAAAAACTACAGGCCAATAACAATGTTAAATACTGATTTAAAGATATTAGCAAAGATTTTAGCAAATAGGTTAAAAGAAGTGATGCCACAAATAATAAAAACAAATCAGGCATATGCAGTAAAAGGAAGAGACATAGCAGACATAACGATGAGTATAAGGGACACAATACAATACATAAAAGAAAAGAATGATGACAGATATTTAATCAGCTTAGATTTTGAAAAGGCTTTTGATAGAGTGGAGCATGAATATTTGTTTGGGGTTTTAAATAGGTTTGGGTTTGGTGAGAATTTTATGAAATGGATAAAGATTTTATATAAGGGGGCTCTAACAAAAATAAAATGTAATGGGTTTTTAACATAATGTTTTAAAATAACTAGATCAATTAGACAAGGATGTCCACTCTCAGCTTTATTATACTCTCTTGTAGCAGAACCTTTGGGCCTAGCAATACGAAAAGAAGAAAAAATAAAAGGAATACAAATACAGGAAAGCAAAAGCAGAAGGGACAATTTTTCAGTATGCGGATGACAACAATAATAGTTAAAGAGAAAGAGAGTGTAAAACAAGTAATGAAGAATGTACAAGAATTTTGCAAAGGATCAGGAAGTAAAATTAATGAGGAAAAGACAGTGTATATGAAGTTTGGGGCAACATCAGTTTTAACGGAATGTTTTAATTTTAAGGAAGTTGAAAAAATTAGGATTTTAGGGATTTTAATGGGAAAGGATGGGAGACAAGTAAGAGAAAAAATATGGGAGGAATTGATAACAGGAATAGAGCGGAGGTTAAATTTTTGGTTAAATTTGAAAGGGAAGGTTTTAGTATTGAATGTTTTAATGGCCTCAAAGTTGTGGTACGTTTTATATGTGACAGAAATGCCTTTGTGGGTAGAAGGGAGGTTGAAGAAATGTTTTTTCTGTTTTTTTGTGGGAGGGTAAACCATCGAGAATAGCTTACAACATTTTATTAGGACCATTAGAAGAGGGTGGGTTGGGGTTAATGGATATTAAACAAAGGAAAAACTGCTTAAGAGTTAAAATAGTCCAAAAATTGTTGCAAGAAGAAAATGAAACAGAATGGAAGAAAGTTATGAAATATTTTTTGTGAAATATTTCCCACAAATGTGGGAATTTTAATTTGGGCGAGGATATTTTATGGATGAAAACAAAAAACTGGATGGCGGAAGGATTACCTGACTTCTATAAGGAAATTTTAAGTGCTTGGGTTGATTTCTTAACTGTAATAGATTATAATCTGAAAGGAAGAGAAAACATTTTAAACCAACCTCTGTTCTTAAACAAAAGTATTTTAAGAGATGGGAAAGAGATCTTTTTTAAAAAATGGATGGAGGTGGGAATAACAAGGGTAAGGGATGTTTTGTATGAATTTCAAGAAGGGTTTTTACCATCACAATTTATAATGGATGCAATGGAGGAAGCAAAAGAGGAATGCAACAAACGAGAAATAGAAAATAAATATGAAATTGTCAAAAACGCAGTACCGAAGGAATGGATTAAAAGAATAGAAAACATGGAGGAATGGAAGGAAGATAAAGACATTTATGTCAGACTGAAAGGGAAACTATGTAATTTTAAGGAGTGTAATGTTAAACAGTTTTATTGCTATTTTAGAGATGGTGTTTTTAAAGAACCAGTTGCAAACAATTTTTGGGTATAGAGAATTAAAGATCTGAAAAAAGAAAGTATATGGAGAAATATGAGGGGAAAGATAGTGGAAACCAAGCTGAAATGTTTAGAGTATTTTATAAGGCACAAAGTAATTTTTACCGAATGTATTTTAACTAAGATTGGAATGGAACAGAATGCAACATGTAAAGTATGCAAAGACGAAGACGAAGGAATTTTACACTTGTTTTTATACTGTAAAGAGTTGGAGGGCTTTTACAGAAAATGCAAAAAGATGATAAAAGAATTAATTGAGGACTGGGACGAAGAGGTAATAGAATGGAAGAGGATAGTGATGTTTGGATGGGAGGAAAACTGTCAAAGTAAAAAGTTTGTGAACCTGTTAGTAATGTTGATAAAAAATGCAGTATCGGAAAGAAGAAATGTGGCCAAAAAAGGAAAAGTGGTGCTTGATGTTTGGAATGTTCTTAAAAGGAAAACAGAAAGATATATTGAAGGACTGTATTGGTATTTTAAGTATGAAAACATGTTGCAAAGCTTTTATGTTGTTTTTACTCCAAGGGTTTCTAAAGTTTTAAAAGATTTAGCATGGAATGTACCGGGAAGTGATTTGGTTTTTTAGGTTTTATTTTTACTTTATTTGTATCTATTTTAGTTTTTTTTAACAGCTTTAAGCTTAAGTAAATTGTACTGAGTACCTGTATTGTAAAGTGATGTATTGAAAGTGATGAAAGTTATGATGTACTTTTTGTATTTGGAAAATTTTTCAAGAAAAAAAAAGAAAAAAGAAAAAAAAAAGAACGCCCGATCTCGTCTGATCTCGGAAGCTAAGCAGAGTCGGGCCTGGTTAGTACTTGGATGGGAGACCGCCTGGGAATACCAGGTGCTGTAAGCATTTTAGTTTACTTCACTAATGTTCTAACCTTTTAAATAGCCCGTTTTTGGCAGCAGATTTCACTTACGGCCATACCACTTTGAGATCGCCCGATCTCGTCTGATCTCGGAAGCTAAGCAGAGTCGGGCCTGGTTAGTACTTGGATGGGAGACCGCCTGGGAATACCAGGTGCTGTAAGCTTTTTAGTTTACTTCACTAATGTTCTAACCTTTTAAATAGCCCGTTTTTGGCAGCAGATTTCGCTTACGGCCATACCACATTGAGAACGCCCGATCTCGTCTGATCTCGGAAGCTAAGCAGAGTCGTGCCTGCTTAGTACTTGGATGGGCGACCGCCTGGGAATGGCTCATGACCCCCCCAAGTACATATTGCTCAACCCTGGGATCGATCGAAAATGATCAAAATGGATGGTGCCATCTGGTGGTCAACGTCCTGTGTTATTTACAGAAATTGTCATGTTCAAGGCCTAGTTTATTGAAATCCACTAATCTGCTGAATGTTTGTTTATTATTTTCATAGTTTGAGTTGATGTAGCTGATGAGATTCATATAGTCAAGTGGAAAAATGTGCAATTGTTACATTTTTGGTCTGAATTAAGAAAAGGTGTAATGTATCAGTGCACTCTCACATTGTTGTGACCACCAAGGGGGTACAGCCAGCGCACAGTGGGGTGTATTCACACCTCTGGTAGTGGCGGAGAAGAAACAAGGACTTCTAATTGCTTTGATGTGGGGTTTTTTTATACTATCCCACCCCTTCTGAAACCCAAGCATACAGAGACTCCAAAATACTTGAAATACTTTAACAACTTTTATTTTTCACCCAGAATGTGTTTCATTTAAAAGGCAATGCATGAAAACACAAGTAAACAAGATCTGTTTGGTTTAAAGCTCGCTCACCACAACAAGGTACAGATCTACGAGCGAGAACACGAGACAAGACGAGAGACAAACATTTACTACCATTTGCAAACATTTAGTTAAACATGGAGCTGACAGACATACAAACATCACAAGGATACGCACACATAAATAACATTAATAATAATCAAAAACAATTAAAAACACAAACTTGTACTTAAGATAAAAATTAACAATGGGTTTGTACAGGCCAAAGCCCAATAAAGAACAGGATTATCCACAGACTCAGGTCACCAATCAACAAATAAAGGCTCAAGCCATTCCTGTCTGTTACATTTGTTTTCTTTGGCAAACTTTTGTTAAACATGAAGCAGACAAAGACATACAAACATCACAAAGACATGAAGCTGACAAAGACAAACAAACAACACGCATGACAAAAACACAGATTATCTTAACATGAACAACCACTAAAGGGTATGTAAACTGATAGTGTTAGATCGGAACTGATTAAGGTTAAAATGATTGAGGTTAGATTGGCCTTGATATTGAACATAGGGCAGAACATGTTTGCATAAAAAAAAGATACTACAAAGTGCATTTTAACAGCAACATAAACAATAATAAAAAACAAACACAAGAACATTCTTAAGTAAAACTGTAAAGTGCATTTTTTTGAACTTTTGAACTATATAAATAAATAGATTGTACTTGCTGAATGAAGCACTTTGAAACACAAACAAACAAACAAACAAACAAACAAACAAACACAAACAAGCCTCTTTCTCTCTCCTACAGATGGCACAGGAGAAGTGGCATCACACAGGTAAGTTATTTACAGAGTTATTTACAGTTATTTACACAGTTCTCCTCTTTTCCAACTCCGCATCCACCACACTTTTAAAGTGTTCAAAGCTGCCGTACACCACACTGTCAAACCCAGAGGTGGTGGATTTCCTAGTGGATGGACAGTAGGAAAATATCTTCCGAGTGCTTCTAGCCACTTTGTCCTTGGGAGGTGTGTACCTCTTCCGCTGTCCACCACAATTATAGGCACGTGGCAAGCCCCACATGGCCGCGACGACTTGTTTGGCATGAATGCCTTGACTGTTGGTGCAGGAGGTACAAAGCTCTGGCTGCACGATGGCCCACGAAACAGGACGGAGGGAGCCTGTGGCTGTGCGGGGAGAACCAGCAGTATGGGTGCTGCCGACACAGGGGGTGGTCCATAGGTGGGCGCAGCAGGCTTTGGCTGGAGGTGGGTGGACGCAGCAGACCTTGGCAGAATGGGGGTGGGCGCAGCAGGCTTTGGCCGAGTGGAGGAGGACGACGCCGTGGGCTGAACGGGCTGGTTCACAGGAGGCACAGGCTCTGGCTCTTCAACAAATAATCTGGAAATATAAAATACACATGTAATGAGTATTGATATGACGTGTGTGCTATTTGCTTTCCACAGCCAACAGGTGAAACAAAGTGCTCATGACAACTTACCTCCGCTTCTCACCACGTCTTGCCTTGTAAATATACCTCTGCTGTTTATAATCAGGATCTTAGCGATCACTGCCTTATTGCCTGTGTCCGTAATGGGACCGGGGTCAAACGACCACCCCTTATCTCCGTCAAGCGCTGTCTAAAACACTTCAGCGAACAGGCTTTTTTAAATGACCTGAACGCTATTTCCTGGTCAAATATTAATCTCATCCCGTCAGTGGAGGATGCTTGGCTGTACTTCAAAAGTGAATTTCTCTTTGTCCTGAATATGCATGCCCCTTTTAAAAAGTTCCGAACGAAAGATAGATACAGTCCGTGGTTCACCACAGAATTGACCTCCCTCAATCAACATAAAAACACTCTTTGGCATACCGCGCTAGCCTCTAGCCTCGCGATATGCAACTTTTTAGAGAAGCCAGAAACCGATATACCCAGGTAGTTAGGGAAACAAAGGCCCACTTCTTTAAACAAAAGTTTGCTGCCTGCTACACCAACTCCAAAAAGTTTTGGGACACTGTTAAAACTCTGGAGAACAAAGTTATCTCCTCCCAACTTCCTACAGCTCTAAAATCAGACAATATTGTTACTACAGATAAGGTTAAAATATTAGAAAACTTTAATAAGCATTTCGCAGAAGCCGGCCATGCTTTTCATCTAAATACTCGCCCTCTAGCTAGCTGCCCTACAGTCACAACACCTCCGTGCTCAGTCCCCTTTTCGTTTACCCATATCCAGACAGCCGATGTATTGAAAGAATTGCAGAAGCTGGACCCCTATAAATCTGCTGGGCTGGATAATTTGGACCCATTTTTCTTAAAACTATCTGCAAATATTATTGCTGCTCCTGTCTGTAGTCTATTTAATCTTTCTCTCTTATCTTCTGAAATCCTGAGAGATTGGAAATCCGCTGCAGTCATTCCCTTGTTTAAAGGGGGAGACACCCTTGACCCTAACTGCTACAGACCAATATCCATCCTACCCTGTCTTTCCAAAGTTTTTGAGAAACTGGTCAACAAACAAATTGTCAGTCATCTGGAATCCCATCGCATTCTTTCTGCAATGCAATCTGGTTTTCGTGCTGGTCATGGCTGCACCACGGCTACTCTAAAGGTTCTGAATGACATCATAGCCGCCATTGATAAAAAGCAATACTGTGCAGCTGTTTACATCGACCTGTCCAAGGCTTTTGATTCGGTCAATCACCGTGTTCTCATCAGCCGACTCAATAGCCTGGGCTTTTCTCATGATTGCCTCGTCTGGTTCTCCAACTATCTCTCCGATAGAGTCCAGCGTGTTAAATCTGAGGGCCTGTTGTCAGGACCCATGCCTGTCTCTATTGGGGTGCCACAGGGCTCGATTCTTGGGCCAACTCTATTCTCCCTCTATATAAACGATGTGGCTCTCGCTGCTGGTGATTCTCAGATCCATCTTTATGCAGACGATACCATCCTGTACACGTCAGGCCCTTCGTTAGATACTGTGCTCAAAAATCTTCAGGAGAGTTTCAATATCATTCAACATTCTTTCCAAAATCTTCAGTTATTATTAAACTCGGGTAAAACTAAGTGTATGCTTTTCAATCGTTCTTTGCCAACACCTGTTTGTCTACCTAACATCACTACGCTGGATGGGTTTGAGCTAGAATATGTTGATACATATAAATATCTAGGTGTTTTGTTAGACAGTTCTCTATCCTTCCAGCCGCATATTAACAAACTAAGGTCAAAAGTTAAATCTAGAATTGGCTTCCTTTTCCGCAATAGGGCCTCATTTACTTATGCTGCCAAACTTGCTTTGGTGAAAATGACTATCATTCCAATGTTTGACTTTGGCGATGTCATCTATAGAACTGCCTCAAACTTTCTGCTGAAAAAACTGGATGTGACCTACCATAGTGTCATACGCTTTGTTACAAATGCTCCTTACAACACCCACCACTGCAAGCTCTATGCACTAGTTGGCTGGCCGTCATTAACTACCCGGCGTTTAACTCATTGGTACCAACTTATTTACAAGTCTTTGCTTGGTAAAGTCCCATTGTACTTAAGCTGTTTAGTTAATATTGCTCTACCTACTCGCAGTCTACGATCTAGTAGGTATATTGCCTTAGTCATCCCGAAAGTCTGTACAACATTTGGCCGCCAATCCTTCCAGTTTGCAGCCGCCAACGACTGGAATGAATTACAAAAAACCTTAAAACTTGAAACACTCATATCACCAGTTGCCTTTAAATTTCTCCTTTCTGAGCACTTGACTGATCTATGTACCTGCTAATTGTCCTCAATCTTTTTTTTTTATGCTATGTCCGCATTGCACAGTGGACTTTTTCATCTGCACTACTGTTATACCTGCTGACGTTTTTGTATTATTATTATTATTGCTCAGATATAAGGATTGGTTCGCTTTGGGGTGGTGGTTCTGTCGTTGTGTGCTCGCCCTCGTGTTGTTTTGGGCCTGTGTGGATTTCTTCATGCGGGCTTAGGACGGCGTGGGGATGGGTGTATGATGGCGGAATTTTCAATTTGAAGTGAACTATTCCTTTAATTTAACTTTCCCATTATATTGCAGTCTTATAATCCATGCACTTAAATGACCTATCGGTTAGATACATTTTAATAAGGTACACTTTATTTATTTATTTATTTATTTATTTATTTATTTTTTTTTTTATACATTTGCTTGTGCCTTACTTATGTTGCTCAACAGAACTACATATACCTTATCCTTTTTCTTGACTTTGTATTGCCTTTTGTGTTTCACTGTAATTTGTAAATTTGCACTCTTGTGTTCTGTGTATTTATTATGTAACTCTATGTTGTCTGGCACATTTTTTCGCCTTTCTTGGTCAGGTCGCCGTTGCAAATGAGAATTTGTTCTCAATCGGCCTACCTGGTAAAATAAAGGTAAAATAAAAATAATAATAAAAAAAACGTCTTTTTCCAGCCTTGTGATGAACGTGCTGGTACTGGACCTGAGGCCGGTCTGGCGGTGGGAGGGATGTTGGCAGCGCAGGAGCTTCTGGGAACGGTGCGTCCGACAGCACTTTCAGGTGAGGCGTCACCTTCGGCAGTACCGTCGCCCCGTAGTTGGCCTTTTTCTCCTCCCTGGCAACGAAGGTCGAGATGGACTTAGCGTTCAAGTTGGGCAGTGGAATGGCGAGACCGCCGAGGATGGGGTCGTCTCGGACTCGGTCTGCAATCCTCTTATACTGTCCCTTCAAAGAAGCCGTGACCTTGCTGGGGGAGGTGAGCTGATTGGCCGGCGCTCGGTTCTTCAGCATCTTGAGGAGGAGATAGAGCAGGCGACTGTCCTCGGTCACCTGTGCCGCCTGAGCGTACCTCATGCAGCCAAACTTGGTCTTCTGGGCTGCTCTGGTCTCGGGAGAGTCTGCCCCAAGGCACCGACCGAACAAGGTGTAGCCCCACCTGGACTCGTACCGCTTGACGAAGCGGGCGGCGGTCTTGTTGTGGTCGTGGAGAGAGCTGGCGGCGGCGGCGGCGATCTTCTGCCTGAGGTCAGTCGGCACTAGGTGGTGGTCGCTGTTGTCGGACAGTTCTAGGAGGAGCAAGGCCAGTGCCTCCACTTCCTCTATACCTGGCAGATGTCGATGTCTCATCAGCACGTCTTGCAGGGCAGGACTGTCCTCCTCTTCCGCCTGTTCTGTCTGGGTGAGGACAACGTGCTTCCCACAGACTCTGTCTATCGGGTCCTCCTCTGTATCAGAAGACATGCCGAGACCCTCGTCCGTCATCTCGTCGTCTCCCTGCTCAGTCGACTCCTCCTCCTCCTCCTCCTGCGACTGCTCTTCCTCAACTGCAAATATGTAATTGTACTAATCACAAACGTGTCTACACAACAATAGGTTTTTTCTGCATCAGGTTTGTCATCATTGTTTAAGTGTGTGATCAAGTACTGTACCTTTCTGCACATAGTAGTCCCTGGCAGTGAAGCTGGTGGACTGGCACATGGCGTACTCGACACCAAGGAGCTCCTCCTCGTCGGGGTGCTCGTATGCTTCGGGGACTGGCATCGGTGCAGCAAAGTTAGGCTCCAGGACATGCTCCTTGCCGAAGAGAACCTCGGCCTGCTGGTTGACGCGCTGGATCTGCCGCGCGTCCAAGCACGACGTCTGCCGGCCATGACCACCAGCGACACGGAGCGATGCCATGCGGTGGTTCCACTGCACGGCAAAGGACACCAAGTATACCTGAAACACATTTCCATTTTGACTGTTATTGTGTACAATGTTTACAAGTGATGACTGGAGCTGTGAAATAAAATGTATCATTGAAACTATCATTGACACTTTTCTTTTTAAATTATACTGTATGATGTGCTATATGAACATTTATAAAACGGTTAGTTCCAATCCTTGATTCTGATTGGTCAATAGCTGTGCTTTATTCACGATAAAACATGGCTATGACCGTTTCACCCAACGGTTCTATTTATCACTGCGCCCTTAGCAACACCCTTAGCAACCAAAACTACAGAGCTACTGGAGGTCAAACTTAAAACAAAGAAAGCACTGGAGCGACATACTTGCTGCAACAGAAAACACTGCTGACAGTGCTGAGCCCCAACTAAAGAGAACCGCGTTAAATATCACCACAGTGGAGCCGATTGAAATGAGACAAATATTTAATGCGTGCACAATAAACAGAGATGTTCAAATAAATTTAAATAAACAACAATAAAAAAAAGTATCTCTTGTTATGCAGCATTTTAGCAACTAAATTAATAACATTAATAAAATAGATTAAAGACCTAACTGTTACCTATCAAAATATGTGCCCTTGTGTTTTTATTTAGGCTATGTAAATATTTAGTTTAGTGCAGAGAGAAAATAACGGAATAAACAAAAAAATAAATAAACGTTAGCTAAAATAAGCTATGCCTATTTGTGTGAGGAAATTTCACAAATATTGTGTTGTAAAAAATAAAAAGAATGAGACAAAGTTTGAGAACGGTTTGTTGTTTTTATTTGAGCTTTCATGCATATTACACATTGGAACGTTGTTGTTCACGGTCAGGGACTATTTTTTTTCTAGCGGAAGGAATGCTTTTATTGATTTAACTTCATGAAAGTTGCACGAATACTTTTTTTTTATTTTATATTGTGTGGTAACCGTTTTATAAAAGCAATAATCCTATGCTCCGCTTCGCGTCGTGCCTAACAACACCCTTCAGCTGTTACTTATTCACGATACAGCAGAGCCTCTCGTACCTTATTGCTTACGTGTCTGCAATAAAGCTTTGTATATATTATGTTGTAATCACTCACTTGGAATGGCATAATCCCACATCACTGTGAAGGGACGGCGTTGACCAGGTGGGCGTGCAACCCCTCCAGAGAGTTGCTGCCTCGCCGGCACTTGTGCTTGTTCAGTCGGACGCCGTTCATCACCACCACCTTCACAGACACATACAGCGGTATGCCAGGGGGATCCTGTAACACACAACATATTGCAAGGTCCTTATTTATTCTGGTGTCCTTTTGAAATGTTGCCATATACAAGTTTGAATGGTTTTGACACACGATGACCGCAAAGACATTAACCCACCTGCATGCAACTGAGGTGCTTGCTCGCAACTGCCCAGTGAGCGTCGACTGCCTCTGGCGACTTGAACAGGTGAATGCCATCGATGTCAAGGCCGGCTGGTCCCCGGAACTCAGCAAGGATGGACTCTATCACCAAAGCAGTCTCCTGTAACACATAGGATATATTCTCAGCGTCGAGTGTTTAATGGATCTGGATCAGTTGAATACATGTGAATATGAAAGCCACACTTACCACAACCCCACGGGTAATACGCCTTACATACGACCTGATCTGATGAGGCTTGAGGAAGGCCATCATCTCCTCATCAGAGTACCTGCCGTAGAGCTCTGGGTTACCGTTCCTGACTGCCTGGACCAGGAGCATCATGTCCGCCTTGTTGTAGGCGAGCACGGCACCCGCCATGGCACTCATGAAAGCCCCGTACTTGGCGTGGCTCTGCTTGATCACGACGGCGTCCCAGCGGTGCAGCCAGTGGCGGATGTCCAGCCTGATGACGGTACCCCTCTTCACCCAGTCACCAAACAGATTCTCCAAGAACGACGAACCGCTGTCACTGAAAATGATATCATGACATTTTGTGTAGGTGTGTTACATGTTGGATTATCCATTTCATCATAGGTTTCAACTGCTATTGAACTCACCGACAGCAGTTGTTGTCCGCGTACACCACCTTCGGAGCAGGAGCGTTAGCGCGGCGAAAGCGGGTGACCAGACCTCTGGCCATGCGTGCGTAGCACCCCTCGGACTCGGACGCCACCACCACTGTGGTCAAGAACTGACCCCACTCATTCAGCACGCTGGTGACGTACTGCATGGTGCCCTGGCCTTCGCCGTAGATCTTCTTGAGAATCTATAAAAACAAAGCAGAACATTCATTGCGTGGTGTTTATCAACAGTCAGTCTGTTCCATATGATCACAAGTACTTTATGCTGTACATACCTTCCTCGTGCCGTCGATGCACAAGATTTCCCCAGTCGTACTGAGGATTTGGTCCCTGTACACGGGCATCTTCTCCATCTCCAGGATCAGGTGCGCACGCCTCAGGACCCGAGCAGACGGAAGGGGAGACGGGGCGATAGGAGGGGTGTAAGTGCTGGCTGCTCTGGCAAACGACAGGATGCCTCGCTGAGACGATGACGATCCAGCCGCCGACGTATGGGCATCGTACAGGAGAGTCTGGTACAGGTCCCGACGCTCCACGTACCACTCGTCGTGGCCCTGCTGCAGCAGCCTCTGCACCTTGCTCATTGAGACAGCGTTGAGTTGGTCGCTCATCAGGGTGACCACACTCCTGTCCACAGCACGCTTGCCGCAGATTATGGCAGGGAACATGCTTCTGACGGCCGGGGCGAGGTTCATCAGAATTTTCGGACTGTACGCCAGCCAGGTGTACTGCTGCTGGGCACAGTGGGCGCCGTCCTCCTCGTCGCTGTCGTCCGCCTGGCTCGGCTCCTCCCTCAGCTTGAGACAGTGTTTGCACATTAACCTCTCGGTCAGCAGGGTGTAATGGAAGTTCATGCCGCACACTTGCCTGGCGTAGCTGCCGTACCCTCTCTTCTCCAGGTAGTACTCTGGCGGTGCGGGGCAGTTGGTGTTGGGGCAGCGGATCAGTGCCTTCATCACGTCGACCGGGCGCCAGAAGAAGGCAGGGGTGGTGAAGAAGGAGAGCATGTTAGGCACAGCTCCCTTGATGGCCATAGGAGGCGGGGGCGGGCGGAACTCCATCTTCTACTTAAAGAGCTTCCTCTCGGCCATCTCTCCCCTGACATTCTTGTACTTGGACGCCCTCTCGAACAGCCCGTAGGTCTCGTTGGTCTTCAGCCACTTGATGTTCGCGGGGGCTATACCAAGGGCTTGGGCGGATTCAGGCGGCTGCTCCCAGAACTTCTGCCAGCCCTCCAGCACGACGCCACCGGGTTCCGAGGTCTCTCGTGAGGGACGAGGGTCCGGGCCTGTTGTCCTGGCACACAGAGTTGGCGAGGTCTCCCCAGGTGGTCAGCTGCGTGCTGACCGACGCCTCGGACCTGTCCAGGACACTCTCTGAAGAGGAGAACACCACAAAAAATGTATCAACTGCCTTGCTCGATACATACTGATGAATTTCACGTGGCACAAACACAAGTCCTAGCAGCTCCACAGCATACTACAAAGTAATTTCATGTTCATTTCAGCATAATACTACTATACCTGCAGCAGCCAACAACTCAGCATCGCTGGCGTAGTTGGGTTCCTGCTGAGAGAGGTCGGGGACGGTCGGAGGAGCCCGGTCTTTCTTCGACTGCACTTTCTGCAGAAAATAAAACACAATCATAAAATAATCTCATAAAATAATACTTTTACTAATACTGGTTACTGCTTAACATCAATTAGTCAGGTCTAAAAGGTAACTGAGTTTATCTTACCTTCAACCTCCTGTCAAGGTGCCATGTGACAGGAGGGAACTCTCTGGCGTACTCGAGCAGTCGCTCCTTCTGCCACTTCAGCAGCTCGTTCTGCTCTCCCTGCTGGCAGTACTCGAACAGCAACCACACCAGCCAGCCGACATCGTTTTCTAGAAGCCACCTGAAGGTCTGACCGGTGTACTTCCCGAACACGATGACCAGCTGACCTTTCCACAGTTCACCCCCGGACCTCTTGGCAGCCGCCTCTGCTGTCTTGAGATCCAGCCATGTAGGGTCAACAATGGTGTTGGGGGCCTCTGCCACAGACTTTGCTGCCTCTGTACACTGCAGCCTGGCCTCTCCTTGCCGGTACAAAATGATGTTGGGGTACAGGTGTTGCTGTTGATGGCTGACCAGCAATGATTTGGTGGTCAAGCTCTTCCTACAGACATCACAGTCAAAGGTCTCCCTGGCGACGGCATGGATCTTCAGATGCCTCGTCAGGTTGGACTTTTCAGTGAAAGTCTTGTTGCACACACTGCACCGATGTCTAGGCTTCTCCATGTGTCATCTGGTACAGTAAAACATGAATAAATGAGTAAAACTAAAAGATGAGGGCTTAAATACATTTTTAGAAACCCTGCAGCCCTCGTAAAAGTAGTAACCAAAAACAGCCCATTCATTCATCACTTTGGTTTTAGCATGCAAATCGCGGTTGACATGTTTACACTTCTAAAGCATATTTACACATCGAATTTCAACTCCACACTGTTGTAACACCATCGATATGGTCTTAAGAAGTGAGCTAGAGTGTCTGATCACGTTTTTGAAGTATTTCCAGGGATTGTCAGGTCATTACAGCGGCGATTGGTAGCTCATTCATTTAATATTCGCTGAGTTTGTGAAGAAAATCCAGCAAAACGCGCCGGCGCGTCCACACAGTAGTAGTACATTCTTCAAAGTCTCAACATGTAAAATCAATAGTCTGGTCGCATTTAAAACGCATTTCAGAGATATCAAACCTAGCTATTTTAATGTAAACAAGCGGTGCTAGCTTAGCCAATTGGTGGCAGAAAATTAGTGTCAGTACGGCACTAACGAGATGCAAAACCTTGAATATCAGGCAACTTATCCAAAAATATATCGAGTTTCATTCATTACTTAGCACATAATTATACCAAACGTAACTGAGAGTAAAACAAAACAGTCCAATCGGTCATCAATAACGCCGACCACAATAAATTAGTTTTAGATGGCCGCCAGTATTTTTATAAAACAGCTCACACGCTCACACAGCTAGATGACGTTTTCCGATCCTTGCTCAATGATTGGTCTGTTGAGCGCTGAGCGCTGCTCAGCATTGCTCAACCATTGGCTGATCGCTGCTCAGCTCTGCTCAACCATTGGAAGGCTGACGATCGCATAGGTACTTGGAGGGGAATTTGCTTGGGAATACCAGGTGCTGTAAGCTTTTTTGTTTAAAAAAAAAAAAAAGAGAGTCTAAGAGTTTGTTCAAAAAGCCTGAAATAGTCTCTGAGTTTCTTCAAAAAGCTCAGTCTTGGCAGCAGAGTTTCTTCAGAAAGTCTGAAAAAATCTATGAATTTCTTCAAAAAGCCCGTTTTTGGCAGCAGATTTCGCTTACGGCCATACCACTTTGAGAACGCCCGATCTCGTCTGATCTCGGAAGCTAAGCAGAGTTGGCCCTGGTTAGTACTTGGATGGGAGACCGCCTGGGAATACCAGGTGCTGTAAGCATTTTTGTTTAAAAAAAAAAAAAAGAGTCTAAGAGTTTGTTCAAAATGCCTAAAATTGTCTCTGAGTTTCTTCAAAAAGCCCAGTCTTGGCAGCAGAGTTTTTTCAGAAAGTCTCAAAAAATCTATGAATTTCTTCAAAAAGGCCGTTTTTGGCAGCAGATTTCACTTACGGCCATACCACTTTGAGAACGCCTGATCTCGTCTGATCTCGGAAGCTAAGCAGAGTCGGGCCGGGTTAGTACTTGGATGGGAGACCGCCTGGGAATACCAGGTGCTGTAAGCTTTTTAGTTTACTTCACTAATGTTCTAACCTTTTAAATAGCCCGTTTTTGGCAGCAGATTTCGCTTACGGCCATACCACTTTGAGAACGCCCGATCTCGTCTGATCTCGGAAGCTAAGCAGAGTCGGGCCTGGTTAGTACTTGGATGGGAGACCGCCTGGGAATACCAGGTGCTGTAAGCATTTTTGTTTAAAAAAAAAAAAGAGTCTAAGAGTTTGTTCAAAATGCCTAAAATTGTCTCTGAGTTTGTTCAAAATGCCTAAAATTGTCTCTGAGTTTCTTCAAAAAGCCCAGTCTTGGCAGCAGAGTTTTTTCAGAAAGTCTCAAAAAATCTATGAATTTCTTCAAAATAGCCCGTTTTTGGCAGCAGATTTTGCTTACGGCCATACCACTTTGAGAACGCCTGATCTCGTCTGATCTCGGAAGCTAAGCAGAGTCGGGCCTGGTTAGTACTTGGATGGGAGACCGCCTGGGAATACCAGGTGCTTTTAGTTTACTTCACTAATTTTCTAACCTTTTAAATAGCCCGTTTTTGGCAGCAGATTTCGCTTACGGCCATACCACTTTGAGAACGCCCTAGTGGTTACAGGAAGTGGTACAGCAAAAGAAGCAAGGAGGAAGAAGGAGAGTGTTTGTTTGGAGTGAAGGAATATATCTTTTTTATTTTGTTTGAAAGAATTTTGACAAAGGAGTGTTTGCGTTTTGGGGTCATTTAATCCTCAAACAGCGCTTGCTGTTTGGGGATAGATACCTCGAGCAGCAAAGAAGGAGAAATGGCTGGACAACAAGAGACGGGAAGAGGTCGAAACATGCGGGAAGTGAGAGGCGACGAACGCAGCTACGGTAAAGAGCTGACGGTGTTGGTGGAGATGGAAGGGGAGGACAGAATCACAATGATGGAATTATTGAAGAGCGTGAAAGAAGAATGCGGAGGAGTGATTGGATGCAGATACAAAACTCCAAAAGAATATGAACTAACAATGGAGGACGGGAAAGCAAAAGAGAAAATTCTGGATGGTCTGAAGATCAGGAATAGTCGTGTGATGGTGGACTTCCTTAGTGGATTGCATGGAGGTGGTCGTTTCTTTCTTAGGACTGCCATGTACATTCAAGATGAAGAAATCCTGAACAAACTGAAGGACTGGGGAGTAACAGCGGCGTCGAAAATAAAAAGGAGAATGTGGCCGGGAACGGACATTGCTGACGGGACAAGGTTTTTAAAAGTTAAATTCAACAACATTGTAAAATCATTGCCCTACTCGACGAAATTTGAAACGCTTGGTGGGACGGAGCATTTCAGGGTGATACATGATCGTCAAGTGAAGGTTTGTCGCCTGTGTATACAACCTGGGCATGTTGTGAGAGACTGCCCGAGCTTTAGATGTTTTAGATGTGACAAACAAGGACACTATGCAAGAGAGTGCAAAGAGGAGAATTGCGACATGTGTGGAATGCGGCCAGGACTATGTGTGTGTGAAACGCTGGCAGCAGCAGAAGACGGGAACACCGGGGAGATATCGTCAGATCTGTACGAGGTGGTGGAGAGCGAAGAAGAGGAGATCGCAGAAGGAGAGGCGAGTACAAGCACCTGGGGAAAGGAAAAAGGAGAGGAAAAAAGAGAGGACATTGAGAGCGAGAGCAGCCAAGAGGATGCGGGCTCAAGGCAACGGATGAGAGAGAGAAAGAAGAAAGAGAGTACACCAGGCAAAGAGATGGTTCCAAGAGACCTGGAAAGTGAAGATGGGGACGGGAAGAAGGGAAAAAATGGCGACGAAGGAGGAGCCAAAAGCCAGGGAGGCAAACATTGGGAGGAGAAAAGTATGAAGAAGGACGAAGGGGGAGGAAAGGAGAAGGAAATACCAGAGAATCCTGTGACAAATGTGGAGGAAGACATGGACATGAGTGAGGGGAAAAGTGTGCAGAGAAAAAGAAAGAAGAAAAGAGCGGAGGAGCATAAGGAGGAAAGTAAGAGCTTGACTTAATCTGAATGAGTATAAAACTTTTTAAAAATGTGATAATCCTTATGTGGGGTGTTATGAACATTGCGTGTCTAAACATTAATGGGCTAAGAGACCTAAACAAATTTGAGAGAGTGAAAAGACTGTCAAAAGCCGAAGTGTTATGTTTACAAGAGACACACTGGACAGCAGACATAATGGACGATATAAAAAAGAGATGGGAGAGGGAAATTTTTGTGAGTCATGGAAATGTAAAAGCCTGTGGGGTGGCGATTTTGATAAGAAAAGATAAAGTACAAAATGTGAAACAGATCTATAAAGACGGAAGCGGGAGATTGTTAGGGCTTGAATTTATGTTTTGCAATGAACTGTTTAGACTCATAAACATTTATGCACCGAATATAGAGGTTGACAGAAAAGAAGTCTTCAACGAAATGAAGAAAATATGTAAGGGGAGGTGTATAGTGGTTGGGGATTTTAATGTGTGGTGCACGAGATTGGACGCTTCATGTAGTGCCAATTTTAAATCTGATGGGTCAAGAAAGATTTTAACAGAGTGGAAGATTTTGTTGATGTTTGGAGGGAAGAGAATCCACATAAGAGAGAATTCTCGAGAAGACAAATGGTGATGGGTAGCCTTAAACAGAGTCGTATAGATTTATGTTTAACGAAAAGGGAAATGTTGAAATATGTCAGAAATGTAAAATATAAGTTTGTTGATGTTAGTGATCATGCAGTGATGACAATCAAGGTGGGTGTAACTAGGAGAGGGGAGGGGGAGTGTGGTGTTTAAATGCTAATTTGTTAAATGAAGAGCCATATAGGAAAAGTATTTTAAAATGTATAAATTATGAAATGCAGAATCCTCTATTTGAGGAAAATATATGTGAATGGTGGGAGGGAATGAAAAGGAAAATAAAAAAAGAAGCATTAGGTATTCAAAACAAAGAAATTTTATGAGGAGGAGTAAAGCAGAAGCATTGGAAAATGCTTTAAAAGAAGAAGCGGAAAAAATAGAAAATAATCCTGAGCATGGTGAAGAGGGCTTTGTGAGGCTAAAAACGGAATTAGAGGAGTATAAAAAAGAAAAAATCAAGGGAGCAATTATAAGGAGCAGAGCTCAGTATGATTTAGAAGGAGAAAGAAGCACAAAATTTTTCCTCAATCTAGAAAATAAAAAGCAGAGGAGAAAGCATATTGTAGAGTTGGAAAATGGGAAAGGTGAAAAAATAAATGACTTTGTAGGGATAATAGAAGAAGTGGAGAATTTTTATAAGGAATTATTCAAGAAAGAGGGTGTAAAACAAGAGTGTGTGGATGAAGTATTGAGTACTGTGAATGTGAAGCTAGATGAGGATGAGAAGAACATGTGTGAAAAAGATATAGATATTGAAGAAATAAAGAGTGCAATAAATCAGACAAAAAAGAATAAAAGCCCGGGTTCGGATGGTTTAACGCATGAGTTCTACAAGACCTTCATAGGGACCTTAGCGCCAATACTGCTAAAGGTATATAAAAGTATGGAGGAGAGAAGGGAGGTGCCAGAGTCAATGGGGTTAGGAGTGATCACGATTCTGTACAAAAATAAAGGCAGCCCGCTTAGTTTGGGAAATTACAGACCGTTAAGTCTTTTAAATACAGATTATAAGATTTTAACAAAGGTTTTAACTAATAGAATAAAAGAAGTAGTGGGGAATATAATATCACAAAATCAAGCATACAGTATACCGGGAAGGGACATCACAGACACAATTTGTACAATAAGAGATGTAGTAGATAGTTTGGATAAGGATGGGGAAGGGGGGATAGTTTTATGTATAGATTTAAACAAAGCGTTTGATAGGGTAGAACACAGTTTTATTGAACAAACAATGAGAAGATTTGGATTTGGGGAGAGGATTTTAAGGTGGATAAGTCTTTTATATAATAATGCAAAAAGTTGTGTAAAGGTAAATGGTGTTTTAACAGATCCCTTTCCTTTGGAAAGGTTAGTAAGGCAGGGATGCCCCTTTTCTGCTTTGCTGTATTCAATAACAGCTGAACCTCTGGCAACATTAATAAAAAAAGATAAGGAGATAAGAGGAATTCCAATTCCACATGGAAGGATGAGTTTAATACACCAGTATGCAGACGACACACCATTTACAGTTAGAGATATTGAGAGTATAAATAAAATAATGAAACACATGGAAACTTATGGGAAAGCATCAGGGGCAAAAATAAACATTGACAAATCAGAAATAATGAGTATTGGAGGAGTAGATATAGGTAGGTGTGTTATTCCTTTTAAAGTTACAAATGATCATATGAGAATTTTAGGTGTGAATATAGGTGTTAATGCAAAGGAAGCTAGGGATGCTACGTGGACTGGAATTTTAAATAAAATGAAACAAGTGCTACAGTTTTGGAGGTTAAGAGATTTAAGATTGAGAGGTAAGGTAGTAGTTGCAAATTCTTTAGTAATTTCCAAATGTAATTATGTGATTGGCGCGGTTGATTTACCAGACTGGGTACTGAATGAGATGAAGGAGGTGGTGAATAACTTTTTGTGGGGAGGAAAAGGGGTAAAAATATCAACAAAAACATTAATAGCGGATTATACGGCGGGAGGTTTGAAGCTGATTGATATAGATGTAAAAAGAAAATCAATAAGAGTGAAAATGATAAAGAAGTATTTGTATGATAAAGTAGATTGTGGATGGAAGGGATTCTTGAGAGATTTTTTAGACAAAAGTGGTGGATGTGGAGAGGAGGGGGTGTTTTTAGCATTAAAGAAGCCAATGGTTGAAAAGATACCACTATTTTACCAAGAAGTTTTTAGTGCATGGGCTTGAGTTTTTGGTCAATATAGGATATGAGTGCGAAAATATTAATCAAATACACAACCAGCCGATATTTTTGAATCCCAAGATAAGGATGAAAGGGAAAATGTTTTATAACAGACTGTATATGAAAGCGGGAATAAGACAAGTCAAGGATATAGTATATGAATATGTAAGGGGTTTTCTACCAAATAGGGCTATTTATGATTGTGTTGTGGGATGGGATGAGGATATTGAAAAATCAAAAGTTGACTGTGTATGTGAAAACATCAAAGCAAGTCTGCCAAGGAGTTGGGTAGAAGG
>CM040839.1:29256824-29281824 GCA_022828995.1 Vimba vimba
TTAAAAAATTGTCTTAAGATCGCATTAATTTTGCCTTTTTCTTGCAATACTTTGCGTTATATATAAATTGCTTTGCATATATTTGACAATCGGAATATCAGATATTTCATGCCATAGCTAACAAATGTAAAAAATAAAAAATGACATAAAAGCAGATCATCATTCATTCAGCGCTGTTGTGGCTGCGGTGCGTCACGTAACAAGCTAGACGCGTCACCATGGAAACCAAACAGACAGCAACTTAAGCACATAGACTTGGTGCACGTTAATTTTTTTTCCTTTTTTGAAAACTCACAGAGAAAAAAATGTTTGGTAACCGCTTGCACACGTTTAGTTTTTCCTTTGATTTTTCTGCTATTTAGTTTTGCTACTCTGGATTTGTGGATGTATCCTCCCGACTGATTCCGTTTACAAAACCTTTATCGCCCGGCTTTCGACTACGCTCCCCTGACGTCTGCCATGTACAGAACCCGGTTTTGTTCATTAAATGTTCTGATCTGCATTTGCTTTTTATGTTTTATTTTATTATACTTAAAATAAATTTGTATATTCGTTTATTTCGTTTTTTTCCAAATTTTCGTTTTTTAAAAATTAACCTCAAAACATAACATGCTAAATGGGGGATATCTAGCATAAAAAAAAAATGTATTGTCAGAATGTCGTCTCTCAGTTGTTGAATTTTGCGCAGACGTTGCCACAACGTAAATGTGTTTGCCCAGCCCGATCTAATGAAAGTGCGAATACCACGAATTGTATTTGTAGTTCTTATGAAACGCAGTTTTCGCGTGCCTATTACACGCCATTAAAGGGATAGTTCGCCCAAAAATGAAAATTCTGTCATCATTTACTCACCCTCAAGTTGTTTCAAACCTGTATGAATTTCTTTTTTCTGCTGAACACAAAAGAAGATATTTTGAAAAATCTCGGGTAAACCAAACAGTTGATGGATTCCATTGACTTCCATAGTATTTTTTTTCCTACTATGGAAGTCAATGGGGTCCATCAACTGTTTGGTTACCGACATTTTTCAAAATATCCTCTTTTGTGTTCAGCAGAAAAAAGAAATTCATACAGGTTTGAAACAACTTGAGGGTGAGTAAATGATGACAGAATTTTCATTTTTGGGCGAACTATCCCTTTAATGGCGTGTAATAGGCACGCACTCCGCACCCCTAATCCTAACCAAAGGGTTTACAGTGCGCAGCATATGCACGCAAAAAAAAATATTCTTGGCGTATAAATGGCACGAGAAATAAAATTCATGGTATAGATACGCACTTTAATGAGATCGTGTTTCATAATCTGCTACTGGGCCGGCCCTCTGTCAAATTTTAAAACCCAGTGTGGCCCTTGAGCCAAAAAGTTTGCCCACCCCTGCGTTAAAGGAACTGGAGGAGAAAGACTGAGAATGATGGGTTTTAGATATTTATTTATTTTCTTTTTAATGGTTTTAAGTTGTGTGACTTTTAATGTGAGAGGACTTTTGAACTTGAAGAAATTTGAAAATATAAAAGAAAAATGTAAAGGAGAAGACATTATTGTGCTACAAGAAACAAACTGGAGAGAAAATGTGATGAATGTGACAAAAAGAGATGGGAAGGAGGAATTTTATACAATAATGGAGATGGGAGGCTCGGGAGAGGTGTGGCTTTTTTAATGAAGGATGATGTTTTTAAAGCAAGTAAAATTATATATAAAGATACGATGGGGAAATGTATGGTGGTTGAGACAAAACATGAAGGAAGGGAATTGATTTTAGTAAATGTACATGCACCAACAGAGGAGAAGGAAAAGAAAGAGTTTTTTAATGTTTTAAGAAATATTGTAAAGAAGTATAAGGAAATAATAATGATGGGGGATTTTAACACGGTTTTTAGTAAACAAGACATGGCAGAAGGAATGGTTTTTAAAACTGATACAGGGAGAAAAGAATTAAAAGCATTAATGGCAGAAAATAATATGATAGATGTGTGGAGAGAAAGAAATGAAAAGAAAAAAGAATTTTCAAGGAGACAAATAGTAGGACAATTTGTGTGCAAAACAAGAATTGACTTTATTTTATGCAAGAGGAATGTGGAGAATTTTATCGAAAATATTAAGTACGAAGACACAAGTTTTAGCGACCACAAGTTTTTATTTTTTAAAATGGATTGGAATAAAGTGCAAAGAGGGCCAGGAATATGGGTGTTAAATACAAAAATTTTACAAAATGAAGACTATGTTTTAAAGGTTAAAGAAATTATAGAAAAAGAAAAGCAAAATGAAATGTATGAAGAAGATAAGAGAATATGGTGGGAGAACGTCAAGTTTTTAATAAAAAGATTCTCGATTAAGTATTGTAGTTTAATACGCAAATGCAAAAGATACAAAGAAAAAGAAATAAAGGAAAGTTTGGAAGTGGAATTGAATAAAGAAAATAAAGATATACAAAAGATAAAGGAAATGGAGGGAAAACTGAAAGAAATAGAGGAAAGGGAATATGAAGGGGCGGTTTTAAGAAGCAAAGCTAAATATATGGTGGAGGGAGAAAAATGCACAAAGTTCTTTTTTGATTTGGAAAAAAAGAAAGGGAAAGCTGAAACGATAAAAGAGATAAGAGGAAAAAATGGGGAAATTGTAGAAGGGAATGAAAAAATTTTAGAAGAAATAAAGATTTTTTATGAAGATCTGTTTAATACAAGGGGTGTAGAAGAAAATGAAAAAAGGGAATTGTTGAATAAGATAAAAGCAAAAATTAGCGAGGAAGATAGAAAAGAATGCGATCAAGAAATCAGAGAAGAAGAGATAGAAAGAGCAATAAAGCAGCTGAATAAAAAGAAAAGTCCAGGAATAGATGGTTTGGGGAGTGAATTTTATATATGTTTTAAAGAGATTTTAACCAAGATTTTAAAGGAAATTTTTAGAGAAATTTTTGAAAAAGAAGAAGTTAATGAAAGAATGGGGATGGGGATAACAAAACTGATATATAAAAAGAAAGGAGAAAAAGTAGATTTAAAAAACTACAGGCCTATCACAATGCTGAACACAGATCTTAAGATTTTAGCGAAAGTTTTAGCAAACAGATTAAAAGAAGTAATGCCAAATATAATTGAAACAAACCAAGCGTACGGAGTAAAAGGAAGGGATATAGCGGACATAACAATGAGCATAAGAGACACAATATGGTACATGAAAGAAAAAAAAGAAGATGGATACATAATTAGTTTAGATTTTGAAAAAGCTTTTGATAGGGTTGAACACGGGTATTTATTTGATGTTTTAAAGAGTTTTGGTTTTGGGGGAGATTTTATTAAATGGATTGAGATTTTATACAAGGGTGCTTTAACAAGAATAAAATGTAATGGGTTTTTAACAGAATGTTTTAAAATCACAAGATCAATAAGACAGGGTTGTCCGCTTTCAGCGTTATTATATTCACTTGTATCGGAACCATTAGGATTAGCTATAAAACAAAAAGAAGGAATAATTGGAATTGAAATTGAAGAAAACAAAGCTGAAGGGAAGGTTTTTCAATATGCTGATGACACTACAATAATAGTAAAAGGAAAGGAGAGTGTCAAAGAAGTTATGAAGGTTGTAGAAGAATATTGTAAAGGATCTGGGAGTAAAGTAAATGAGGATAAGACAGTATATATGAGATTTGGTAAAGCCATGGTTTTAAAGAATTATTTTAATTTTAAGGAAGTGGAAGAAATTAGGATTTTAGGAATTTTAATGGGGAAAAATGAGAGGAAAGTAAGAGATGAAATGTGGGAGCAACTAGTAACAGAAATAGAGAGAAGGTTAATTTTTTGGAAATTAAGAACATTAAATTTGAAAGGGAAGGTTTTAATATTGAATGTTTTAATGGTTTCTAAGCTATGGTATGTTTTATATGTGTCGGAGATGCCCTTGTGGACAGAAAAGAGGTTGAAGAAATGTTTTCTTGACTTTTTATGGGAGGGGAAACCAGCAAGAATAGCTTTTAACACGATTTTAGGGGCGGTAGACAAGGGGGGGTTAGGATTAATGGATGTGGAACAAAGAAAAAATAGTTTGAGAGTGAAAATAGTGAAGAAATACCTACAGGATGAGGGAAAACCAGAGTGGAAAAAGACGATGAAATATTTTTTAAACAAATGTGGGAATTTTAACATGGGGGATGGAATTTTATGGATGAAAACGAAGATTTGGATGACAGAAGGCTTACCAGAGTTTTATAGAGAAATTTTTAGTGCCTGGGGGAAATTTTTAGCCAAAATCGAGTATGATCCACATGGAAGAGAAAACATTTTAAATCAACCTCTGTTCTTAAACAAAAACATTTTAAACCAAGAGAAAGAAATGTTTTTAAAGAAATGGATGGAAGTGGGGATAACAAGAGTAAGAGATGTTTTATATGAATTTAAAGAAGGTTTTTTACCAACACAATTTATTGTGGATGCAATGGAGGAGGCAAAAGAGGAGTACAGTGAACAAGGGATTATAAATAAGTATGAAATCATTAAAAGTGCAATACCCGGAAAGTGGATTAAAAGAATAGAAAGTATGGAAGGAGAGCCAAATGAGAAAGGTATTTATGTGAAGTTAGGGGAAAAACTGTATGATTTTAATGAATGTACTGTGAAAATGATTTATTGTTCTTTTAGAGATGGTGTTTTTAAAGAGCCGATTGCAAATGGATACTGGGTGCAGAAATTCAAAGATTTAAAAGAAGAGTGTATATGGAGAAACATGGGGGGGAGGTGTGTGGAAACAAAATTGGGATGTTTGGAGTATTTTATAAGGCATAAAGTGGTTTTTACTGATGCTATTTTAAATAAAATAGGAATTGAACAAAACGCTCTGTGCAAAGTGTGCCAGGAAAAGGAAGAGTGGATTTTACATATGTTTTTATATTGTAAAGAACTGGGGGAATTTTTAGAAAAATGTAAATGTTTAATTAAAGATTTGACTGAGGAGTGGGATGAAAATGGAATGGAATGGAACAGAGTGGTGATGTTTGGTTGGGAAAAGAAGTGTCAAAACAAAAGTTTTATCAATCTGTGTGTAATGTTAATGAAAAGTGCAATATGGGAGAGAAGAACTGTGGCTAAAAAAGAAAAAATTGTGTTGGATGTTTGGACTGTGTTTAAAAGGAAAACGGAGCTATATATTGAAAGATTGTATGTGTATTTTAAATGTGAAAATATTTTGGATGATTTTTATCGTGTTTTTACCCCAAAAGTTTGTTGTGTTTTAAAAGATTTAATGTGGAAGCTGCCAGGAAGTGAAGGCGATTTTTAAATTGTGTATGTAAAAGAAAGATATGTGATGTAGAGATGATTGTAGAAGAAAATATGTATTTTTTACTGTATTTTATTGACTGAATTTTTTAATAATAAAAAAAAAAAAAAAAAAAAAAGAACGCCCGATCTCGTCTGATCTCGAAAGCTAAGCAGAGTCGGGCCTGGTTAGTACTTGGATGGGAGACCGCCTGGGAATACCAGGTGCTGTAAGCTTTTTAGTTTACTTCACTAATGCTCTAACCTTTTAAATAGCCCGTTTTTGGC
The DNA here is from genome assembly GCA_022828995.1 of Vimba vimba. Classification (NCBI taxonomy): domain Eukaryota; kingdom Metazoa; phylum Chordata; class Actinopteri; order Cypriniformes; family Leuciscidae; genus Vimba; species Vimba vimba. The sequence goes on from CM040839.1 coordinate 29,262,356, forward strand.
AGCAGATTTCGCTTACGGCCATACCACTTTGCGAACGCCCGATCTCGTCTGATCTCGGAAGCTAAGCAGAGTCGGGCCTGGTTAGTACTTGGATGGGAGACCGCCTGGGAATACCAGGTGCTGTAAGCTTTTTAGTTTACTTCACTAATGCTCTAACCTTTTAAATAGCCCGTTTTTGGCAGCAGATTTCGCTTACGGCCATACCACTTTGAGAACGGCCGATCTCGTCTGATCTCGGAAGCTAAGCAGAGTCGGGCCTGGTTAGTACTTGGATGGGAGACCGCCTGGGAATACCAGGTGCTGTAAGCTTTTTAGTTTACTTCACTAATGTTCTAACCTTTTAAATAGCCCGTTTTTGGCAGCAGATTTCGCTTACGGCCATACCACTTTGAGAACGCCCGATCTCGTCTGATCTCGGAAGCTAAGCAGAGTCGGGCCTGGTTAGTACTTGGATGGGAGACCGCCTGGGAATACCAGGTGCTGTAAGCATTTTTGTTAAAAAAAAAAAAAAAAAAAAAAAAAAAGAGTCTAAGAGTTTGTTCAAAATGCCTAAAATTGTCTCTGAGTTTCTTCAAAAAGCCCAGTCTTGGCAGCAGAGTTTTTTCAGAAAGTCTCAAAAAATCTATGAATTTCTTCAAAAAGGCCGTTTTTGGCAGCAGATTTCGCTTACGGCCATACCACTTTGAGAACGCCCGATCTCGTCTGATCTCGGAAGCTAAGCAGAGTCGGGCCTGGTTAGTACTTGGATGGGAGACCTCCTGGGAATGGCTCATGACCCCTCCAAGTCCCCATCCTGGGTCCTGATCACCGTGGAAAAAAAAACAGTAAACAGATCAGCAGGAGAGAGGGGAGGGGCCAAATGGAAAGAGAGACCAATGTTTTCATACTTCAGGACATCAATACTAAGTCTTGTTTCCCTCTGAAATGGTTTACTGTTCTTTTTTATGTTTTTGTGAGTAAGACCATGAAGACTAGAATCTCTGACTTGAATGTTTTATTAAGTATAATATGATGTCTGTCACGTAATGTAACAAACATAATTCTTCAATTAAAACAATAAAAAACAAGTAATATAACATTTGTGTTTGCACTTATCTGTTTGAAGTATGAATGGACGCACTTTACAAATAAACTTGAGACTTTTAGTTACAATGTTTGCAAGATCATTGAAAAAATCTTAGAAACTATATTAACTATATTACTTGAACAAAGTGTAATTTGCTCATATCTGAGATATTATTCACTCTATAGGCCGCTCCTGTAGGGAGCATGTAAAATGTACACATAAAAGGGCCTTAATGGAATTTTAGAAAAAGACTTTATCTTTACCTTACTGGTAAGTAATTCAGCCTCTATTATACTCAATACAGTTTCATGTGACAGTCTTTACATGAAGTGGACAAATTAAGTGGACAAATGGGAAAACAGCAGTGAGAGGAATCATATATTTGGAAACATTCTTTTTTTATTATTTGTTCAAAAATATATATATACATATCAGAAATAAATAAACAACACAACAATAATAACAATAACACAGGTAACAAGGTAAACAGAATAGAATTAACATTAATTATTAAGTAATTTAGCAGAAAATATAGCAAAATAGGTACTAATAAGTTATTATTTACAGGATTCTTATTGCAAGATTTATACATGTACACACTGAGCAATATACAATATACATACAATATATACAAGGGGATGAGGTAATGCAGTGCAATAGTATGCAATGTTAAGCAGATATTTACATTCACTAAAAACACATCTTTTTTTTCTATGAGAAAATAGGTGTGTTTTATAGATGGTGTATAATGAATTGGTGATTTGGTATAAGAGGCAGATATTGTAATATAATATGACTTATTATATTTTAGCCTTATAATGAGAATATAAATAACATGGCAATTTAAATTACATTGTAACCCACAAAGTGTAAATAATGTTGAGGACATGTAAATCTCTGTGCACAGGTAATTCTGACTAACCCACAACATGTCTAAACCAGGACCAAATTAGGGCAAAATCTGGTCTGAACCAAGTCCAAACCATACCAGAAATCTGCTATTGTGATTTGGGGGATGTAGTTGCAGATGTAGTTGTAGTTTTTTTCTTTTTTAGTTCCTCATCTACTACACTTTTGAAGTGTTCAAAACTGTTGAACACAACACCTTCAAAACCTGAAGTGGTGGACTTCCTAGTTGCTGGGCAATAGGTAAATATTTTTTGGCTACTTTCAGCAGCCTTGTCTTTGGAGGGCGTGTACCTCTTACGCTGCCCACCACACTGGGGTACTTGGCAGGCCCCACAAGGCTTCATGGATTTATGAGGCTTGATTGGTCTGGATGTCAGCGCAGGAGGTGGTGCGAAAGGTATGAACCCTTGACTGCTGGATGCCCCACAGAGCATCATGGATGGTCCCTGTGGCTGTGCAGGAACCACTACCAGGACAGGTGCTGCTGACGCTCTGGGTGGGATGTACGTGGCCACAGGGGTTTTAGGTTGAATGGGCCGGTTCACAAGCATTTCCACATCTAACCTGCAAAAATAAATCATACATGCGATGATGAGTATAATTCATGAGAATTAATGTGTATGACTATCAATTCACATGGTTTGTTGTGTTTAAGTTTAAACCATTCAGCTGATAAATTCAGATATGTTCACATATTGTAATAAAATAGTAAAGTCACATACTTGTGAAATGAACAACTGAAAAACTTACTTCCGCTTCTGACCATGCCTTTTCCCAGCTACATGACGTAGGCTCTGGTACTGAACCTGGGGTCGATCTGGAGCTGGAAGGGATTCTGGCAGAGTAGGAGCTGCTGGCATTGGTTCTTCTGACAGCACTCTTTGGTGGGGTTTCACCTTTGGCATTACTGTTGCCCTGTAGTTAGCCTTCTTCTCTTCCCGTGCCATGAATGTAGAGATGGACTTGGCATTCAGATTGGGCAGAGGAATGGAGAGACCGTTGAGGATGGGATCGTCTCTGACTCGGTCTACAATCCTTTTATACTGGCTCTTGATTGCATTGGTGATTTTAGTGGGGGAGGTGAGACGACTGGCTGGTGGCCGGTTTTTCAGCATCTTAATAATGAGGTACAACAGACGACTATCCTCAGTCACCTGGGCTGCCTGAGGGTACCTCATCCAGGCAAACTTTGTCTTCTGTGCTGCTCTGGTCTCAGGTGTGTCAGCTCCCAAGCATCTGCCAAACAGGGTGTAACCCCACCTTGACTCATACCTTTTTACAAAGTTGGCTGCAGACCTGTCATGCTCATGCAGAGCACCAACTGCAGTGCCAATCTTCAGCCTTAGGTCAGCTGGCACTAGGTGACGGTCACTGTTGTCTGCCAGTTCTAAAATGAGCAGGGCCAAGGCTTCCACTTCCTCCAGCCCAGGAAGATGCAGATGGCTCTGGGTCATCAGCACATCCTGCAGAGCAGGACTGTCCTCCTCCTCCACCTGTTCTGATTGAGTGAGGATGACATGTTTGTCACTGACAGTGTCCATAGGATCCTCCTCTGACTCTGCACCCATGTCCACACCCTCATCTGCCAGCTTGTCCTCACTTTGTTCAGCCGTCTCCTCTTCTTCACGGGACTGCTCTTCCTCAACTGCAAATATGTAATGTACTAATCACCATTGTGTCTAGGCAGTTACAACGACTAACAGTAGACTAATTAATACAACATGGCAATGCTGCAGTTCATTTGTTTCATATTATGTAAAATCAAAATGAATACATACTTGTCATGGATAGAATATGCATGATATTTATAGGTATTTGACTGCTTAGTATGTATGTATGTATGTATATTGTTATAATGCAAGATTGTGTACCTTGCTGGGCATAGTAATCCTTTGCAGTGAAGCTGGTTGACTGGCACATGGCATACTCTACTCCAAGGAGCTCCTCCTCGTCTGGGTCCTTGTATACAGCAGGGTAGGGCATTGGAGCGGCAAAGTTGGGCTCGAGGACATGCTCTTTACCGAAGAGCACCTCAGCCTGCTGATTCAGGCGCTGAATCTGCCGCGGGTCCATACACCACGTCTGCCTGCCATGACCACCAGCAACCCGGAGTGATTCCATGCGGCTGTTCCACTGCACAGCAAATGCAATCAGATACACCTGAAAGACATGACCATTCATGCATATTGTACATCAGAAACTAATTTTGATTACAAAGTGGACATTTCCCAGCAGCATGACATACAATTTGTCTTTTGTCCGCAATAGGCTGTGTGCATCTCATACACCCAGTTGATGCTATGTGAACAGCATAGAGCTCACACACGCACAGGAAGAGATATAATAGAGATAAAATATGCCTATGAACAATGATGTGTAATCAATATTTTTTTTAAATATTAAAGCTGTTTATACTTACTTGGAATGGCATAACTCCACATCTCTGTGAGGGAATGGCATTGTACAGGTGTGAGTGCAAGCCCTCCAAGGAGTTACTGCCTCGCCGACACCTGTACTTGTTCAGGCGGACACCATTCAGCACCACCACCTTCACTGACACATACAGCTGTATGCCAGGGGGGTCCTATAAAACATACATTGCTTATTTATTATGGTGTCTGTGAGTTTGTGTTTGTATGATTTTACAATGATTAGTTCAAAAATGTTTACCCACCTGCATACAACTAAGATGCTTGCTTGCAGTTGCCCAGTGAGAATCCACTGCCTGTGCTGATTTGAACAGGTGGATTCCATCAATGTCAAGGCCTGCAAGTCCACTGAACTCCGTAATGATGGACTCAATTGCTGAAGCTGTCTCCTGTAACAATCATTCACATTTATTTTATAACAGTTATATCGCTTAAAATGTGAAATTATTTCAATAATTGGAAATATTTCCAAAATGAAATATAGTAGTGTGACAACTTAGTTAATTTTAGTGAAGTATGTTTTGAGCTTCTTATACATAAAGATTATACATGATATTATAATATTACACTTAACCTCAACTCCACGGGTGATCCGTCTGACATAGGACCTGATCTGGTGAGGTTTGAGGAAGGCTATCATGTCCTCGTCTGAAATACTGGCGTACAACTCCTGGTTGCCCTTCCTGACTGCCTGGATTAGGAGCATCATATCGTCCTTATAGTAGGCCAGCACTGCACCTGCAAGGGCACTCATGAACACCCCATACTTGGCATGGCTCTGTTTGATGACAACAGCATCCCAGCGGTGCAGCCAGTGTCGGATGTCCAGTCTGACCACAGTGCCCTTCAGCACCCAGTCCCCGAACAGATTCTCCAGGAAGGACGAACCACTGTCACTGAAACAATATAAATTCAGCATGTGTTCTTTGTTTTTTTTAACATTAAATGAATGACAAATTTTATCAGGGTATATGGATGTGTTATTACCTACCGACAACAGTTGTTATCTGCATATATGACAGTTGGTGCAGGAGCCCTAGCTCGTTCAAAGCGGGCCATCAGACCTTTGGCCATACGTCTGTAGCACCCCTCAGACTCAGCTGCCACCACCACTGTGGTCAAGAACTGGCCCCACTCGTTCAGCACACTGGTGACATACTGCATGGTGCCCTGGCCATCACCATATATCTTCTTAAGGACCTGGAAAACACAAAGCAGAACATTCTTTTGATAGTTTCTATCAATAACCTGTCTGTCCAATATAATTTATATGAATTACAGTGCATGTACATTTTGTATCCATCACATTTGAACGCTGAACAGTGAGGCCAAAGTCCCTTATTCAAAACAATAAGCTGGCTCAAGTCACTTTAAAGTGACTAAATAAATATTAAGTCTGCTTAACATGAATTGATACAATACACATACCTTTCTTGTACCATCAATGCAGAGGATGTCTCCAGTCACACTGAGGATTGAGGCTCTGTACACAGGCATCTTCTCCATCTCCATGATCATGTGTGCACGCCTCAGCACACGGGCACAAGGAAGGGGAGTCCGGGGCAGAGGAGGGGTATAAGTACCAGCAGCTTTGACAAAGGACAGGATGCTCTTCTGAGACGATGCAGATCCAGCTGTGTGGGCTTCGTACAGGAGAGTCTGGTACAGGTCACGGCGCTCCACATACCACTCATCATGTCCCTGCTGCAGCAGTCTCTGGACTTTGTTCATGGACACACTGTTGACCCTGTCATTCAGAAGAGTAACCACGCCTTTGTCAATGGCACGCTTCCCACACAGTGTGGCAGGAAACATGCTTCTGATGGCCGGGGCCAAGTTCATCAGAATCTTGGGACTGTGTGCCAGCCAAATGTACTGCTGAACATGACGACTGTCCTCATCTTCACTGTCTGCGTCACTATGTGTCTTACTCACTGCCCGCCTCATCTTTTCACAATGTGAACACTTCAGCTTCTCCGTCAACAGGGTGTAATTGTACTTCATCCCACACACTTGCCTGGCATAACTACCAAAGCCTTTCTTTTCAAGGTATTCACCTGGTGGTGCAGGGCAGTTGGAGCTAGGGCAGCGGATCTTGGCTTGCATCACACCAACTGGGCGCCAGAAGAAGACAGGGGTTGTGAAAAAGGCCATCATGTTGGGCAGTCCTCCCTTGACAGAAGTAGGAATTGGGGGTGGGTGGAACTCCATCTTCTCCTTTAAAAGCCTTCTCTCCACAATCTCTCCTTTGGCATTCTTGTACCTGGAAGGCCTCTCAAACAGACCATACATCTCATCACATTTCAGCCACTTGATGTTAGGAGGAGCTATACCATTGGCTTGTGTAGATGGAGGTGGATGCTCCCAGTATTTCTGCCAGCCCTCCAGCAAGATGTTACTGGTTTCTGAGGCAGAGGTGTCTACAGGGGAAGAAGGTCTTCCCTGGGATGTGCTGAGGCTCAGGGAAGAGTCCTGACTGACAGCCGGTGTGAGCTCTCCCCAGGTGGTCAGCTGTGTGGAGACCGCTACCTCAGACTCTTCAAGGACAGTCTCTGTAGAAACAATCAGACAAAATGTATTGAGCACATTGCTTAAGATGTGAATATAATGACAAACATAAGCATAATCAAAATAAACAAAGTTTGTTTCTATTTTCCATGTTATCAGATCTTATTTTAGAGAACACAAATGATATTTGATACAAACATGTTAGTATAGAGCTGCTACAAAAAATATAGGCAATGGTTTAAAAAAATATTGTAATATAATAAAAAAATCCAACATATCACACCTACAAATTAAATTGATTTTTTTATGTGTTATCTAAATGCCAACAAAGCATTTAGACATTAAATCTGTTACACTGAAAAAGGGCAGCTAGCTTGATAATATCCCTCACCCTGCTGAAAATTAAAGTGAAATACTAAACCTACTGTCATCATTATCAGTGCCATAAAATGTGTGATATTTCGGCAGTGTATTTAGTCAGATGTTTGAAATACATCAGTAAGAAAATGTTATATGAATTTTAAAATAGAGTTATGGCGTGTTAAATTACCAGCAGCTGCCAACAATTCAGCATCACTGGCATAGTCAGGATCCTGCTGGAACTTAGAAAGGGTAGATTCAGCCTTCTTTTCTTTGTCTTTCCTTGACTCCTGTTCATGCAGAAAATAAAGAAATTGTAAAAAACCATACAAAGTTGTACTGTACCACATAAACACAAGTACTTACACTGTTACCACTTCCTATGTCTAAAGCACAAGCTTTTGTGCAGAGTAAACATTGATGATTTTACTATTGAAGGTGCATTACATGTGCCTAACTGATTTACACATGCACTACTTTTTTTTTTTATAAACAAAACAGTAAATATAATTAAATCTCAGTTAAAGGGTCAAAGTTACCTCCAAGCGTTTGTCAAGCTGAAAGGTGACAGGCGGGAACTCTCTGGCATACTGCAGCAATCGTTCCTTTTGCCACTTTAGGAGATCGTTCTTCTCACCCTTCTGGCAATATTCAGACAGCAGCCATATGACCCAGCCCACATCATTTTCAAGCAGCCACCTGAAAGACTGTCCTGCATATTTGCCAAATGTGACAACTAGCTGGCCTTTCCACATTTCACGTCCAACTTTCTTTGCAACAGCCTCCGCCTTTTCAGAATCCAGACAGCTGGGGTCTACTGCTTTGCTGGGGGCCATTGCCACACTCTTAGCTGCATCCGTACACTGCAGCTTGGCCTCTCCCTGCCTGTACAGACGGATACATTGGTACAGGTGCTGTTTTTGGTGGCTGCTCAGCTGCTGTTTCAGTGAGAAGCTTTTCCCACACACTTCACACACATGTTCCTTTGGACCATGAAGCTGCATGTGCCGAGTCAGGTTGGACTTCACAGAGAAACTACTGCCACATACACTGCACTTGTGTCCCGCCAAATCCATGCTTTTTATCTGTTGTAATAAAACAGAAACAGATTCAGATTAGTTTTTTCAAACTGTACAGGGGACTAAACACTGGAAGACCAGGAGAAGCAAAACATGTACACAAGTAACAGTACTGCTATTACAATTACTTGAAGTAGAAGTAAAAAGGTATTTTGTAAAATAATAATAATTTAAAAAAAATACTACACAAGTACTGAGTTATCTGTATGGATGTTATCTGATTTACCTTTTAATGTGATATTTCATATGATTAGCTGAAAGTTCAAAAGGTAATGGTTTTATAATTTTAGACTATATTTTTGCTTGCCTTGTGTTTTCAGTGTTTTAACATGTTATTGAATGTTAATGGCTTATCAGTTACAATGAGACAAAATAGTTTAGATTAGTGGAGATAGCCGGACAAAACAGGCCTAAACTATTTGTACAGTATGTAGTCAGTCAATTCCAACAGGACAAACTGGCAAGTGACAATGTTACTAGCATGGTTACTAGCCATAAGTAAAATCTACCTATGTATTTGGATAGTAGGTTAGTCCTAATGTCCAGCCCTGATTGTGCTTGGGTATTTCCAAAGTATTTACTTTTTAGTAAAACATTACAAAGACTATCAAGAATTACTGCAGTTTACGATTCATGTTAGTAACGTTAGTTAGATGGGCGATTATATTTTCTAGTGGTGTCAACAATAATCGATTCGGCGATGCATCGCAATGCGGGGCATGCACGATTCAGCATCGATGCGGCAAAGTGCCATAATCGATTATGTCACTGTTTTAGGGGCGTAACGGTACGCGTATTCGTATTAAACCGTTCGGTACAAGGCACGCATTTTCAAACCGAACGGTTATTTCAAATGTAAGCGCGTTGCGAGCGCGCTCACAATGTAGACGCTGGCGCGACCACAACATCAAATGGCAAACGCAATGTAAGCGGAACGAAACTGAGCTACTCGTGACGGACTGTTTATCAGTTTGGACCAACGCAGCGCGAGCCGATCTTATACTACACAGCGCTAAGAGATCCAGTAAAGAAAGCATTTGAACTCGCCACTAAAGTAATAACATCGCTGCGAGATCTAGTGAGAAACATTCACATTTCTCCGTTATTAACGGATCAAACAGCGCTGACGTGGAAACCAGGAAGAAACATTGTGACGTGAATGAACTATCCAGTGTCCACAGATCTGCAATATTCACCATGGATTTACTGTAGTAACACTAACTGCAACTTTGGAAGTTTGGCAGGAATAGTAGGCTATAATGCTTTCAAGTAACGTTATGTCGGATTTATTTCGACATTATGAATAACATTGCTGCCCTCAAATGTTAATCTGAACTAAAATAAACATTTGTTTATAAGCACAAAATATTACATTTAATTTTTTCCAAGGAGCTGTTTTGTTTTATATGCTCCTAAGAAGAGTCAATTATAGCTCCATCATTGCTCAAAGAAAAAAATGTCATACTTTATGATGTTAGTTCTAATAAAAAAAGAATAAAAAAAAAAAATCAAGGAAATTTCTCTGGCATTTCTTTCTTTTTGCTGTATCGAAAACGTACCGAACCGTGACAAGTGTATCGTATTGAACCGAACCATGAATTTTGTGAACCGTTACACCCTACACGGTTTATTTTCTGGCCTTGAGTTGGACAATAAAGTTGAAATTTAATTTCAAGTGGTTCTCAAGCAGAGAGAAGAGAAACATTTCTCATTCAAAGCACTGATTTATGCTTTCTTTTTCAGGTTTGAAAATGCCATATCCAATACCCTGTACCATTCAATTTTATTTTATTTAATGACATTTATGTCAAAGATACAGGAGAGTGATAATACACACATGGCAGCCAATAAAATCTGTTGTTCAATATCTGACTGCTTGTATTGCCTCATGACTGATGAAAATTTTGCCTTGTTGTGTGCAGTAGAATTTTGATGCATCGCAATGCATCGTAGAATCGAATTGAATCGAATCGTTACCTGGTGAATCGTAATCGAATCGAATCGTAAGGGCAGTGCCAATGCACACCCCTAATATTTTCCCTTAATGGTTTTAAAACTTTAACAGTTAATAACTTTGTAATTACTGCACGTAAATCCATGCAGAAAAAAACTGTTAGAAAGCATTTATATGAATATACTGGAGAATATACTGGACTTACCTATTTTTTGCTGTCACCGATCTCAGTCCACTGATGATATTGTTTACGCTCGTCACTCACATGATGCACTTGACCCGTTCAGTCAATCAAAGCAATGCGGCCATCTGATTGGTGGGTTGAGGAAGCCGCCTGCTCAACAGAGCTCAGTGATTGGTAGATTGAGCTGCTCAACTTGCTCAACGGCGCTCAATGATTGGTCAATAATTGGTCAGTATAGGGACTTAGAGGAGAGCGCGCCTGGGAATACCAGGTGCTGTAAGCTTTTTAGTTTACTTCACTAATGTTCTAACCTTTTAAATAGCCCGTTTTTGGCAGCAGATTTCGCTTACGGCCATACCACTTTGAGAACGCCCGATCTCGTCTGATCTCGGAAGCTAAGCAGAGTCGGGCCTGGTTAGTACTTGGATGGGAGACCGCCTGGGAATACCAGGTGCTGTAAGCATTTTTGTTTAAAAAAAAAAAAAAAAAAAAAGCGTCTAAGAGTTTGTTCAAAATGCCTAAAATTGTCTCTGAGTTTCTTCAAAAAGCCCAGTCTTGGCAGCAGAGTTTTTTCAGAAAGTCTAAAAAAATCTATGAATTTCTTCAAAAAGGCCGTTTTTGGCAGCAGATTTTGCTTACGGCCATACCACTTTGAGAACGCCCGATCTCGTCTGATCTCGGAAGCTAAGCAGAGTCGGGCCTGGTTAGTACTTGGATGGGAGACCGCCTGGGAATACCAGGTGCTGTAAGCTTTTTAGTTTACTTCACTAATGTTCTAACCTTTTAAATAGCCCGTTTTTGGCAGCAGATTTCGCTTACGGCCATACCACTTTGAGGGCGCTAGAGAGTTGCTGGTGTCAGGAAGTGTTTGGCTGCAGTGGGTGAGGAAGGCTCACCATTTTGCTTTTTTTATTTTGCTTTGTTTAAGTACAGTTTTGGTTTGTTATTTAAGTTTTTTTTTGGTTTAAACACTTCCCAGCAGCCTAGGCTGTCTGGGGAGTTTTCTTGTTTATTGATTTTCTACAAAATGGATGGATTACACGGTAAAGACATGGATATGGCAGGAGGATCAAGTCGGAGAGAAGGCCCTGGCGTGGAAAAAGGATTACGAGAAAGAAAAGATAAAGACAGAACGGAAAGGATGCGGATTTATACAAAGGAGGCAACTATAACAGTGGATTTAGCAGAGGTGCCGGACGGAAAAGCAGAGGATGTTATCAAAGTTTTAACAGAACAGGTGGGACTTGATCAAATATTGGCAGTACGACCTAAACAAAATAAAGAATATGAAGTGACTTTAGCTACAGAAGAAACATGTGATGAACTATTAAACGGACTAGAAATTAAAGGAAAGATGTGTGAAGTCAAGAAATTAAAGGACAGAGTTTTTGTGGTTTCATTGATGCACCTGCCGGCCTACCTAGAGGATTCCATTATTGTGGACAAGCTGGAGGGTTGGGGAGTAGTCCCCATCTCGCAAATCAAAAGGAGAGTCTACCCGGGTACAGACATCGAAGATGGAACACGCTTTGTGAAAGTAAAATTCCCTAAAGAAGTGGCCTCGTTACCATACAGTGCGCGTTTTAAGACAGCGGAAGGAACTCAGTACTTCAGGATTATTCACAGCAGGCAGGTTAAAACCTGTCGGCTGTGTTTGAGTCCGGAGCACATCATCAAAGACTGTCCGAACTTTACGTGCTTCAAATGCGAGGAACAGGGCCATTTCGCGAGGGACTGCAAAGCTGTCAAGTGCCCGGACTGTTTTAAAGCTTTAAATAAGTGTGAATGTTGGATGGAAGGAGGAGAAGAAGAGGAGGAGACACAACAGGAACAAGAGGAGGGGAGGCAGATGCAGAATGAAACTAATGAAACTAATGAATCAACTGAATCAACTGAGTCAGAAGAACAGCAGAAGGATGAAGTGGAAGGAGAGGAGATCGAAGAAGAGCCTGAAGAGGACAATGAACAGGAGATTGTAGGAGAGGAGGAGGAGGAGGAGGAGGAGATGGAACACGAGAGACGGACACAAATGGACACCTCAACAAAGACAACGGAACAATGGAACAGAAGGGGTTATGAAAGGAGCGGACAAGAGGGCAAAAGAAAGGACAAGGAATTGTGTGGAGTGACAAGAAGAAGAACGCAGAAGGTAACACCCAATCTAGAAAATGCCAAAAGATTTATAAGAAAAGAACAAATCAAATGTATGAACAGATTTGAGGTTTTAAAATGTAGAAGAAGAAGAAGAAGAAGAAGAAGAAGAAGAATTGTGAAATGATGTCTTTTAAACTCTTAGTAATTTTATTTATGGTTCTGAATTTGGTGATTTTAAATGCAAGAGGTCTACTGAATAGGGAAAAATTTGAAAGAGTAAAAGAGTTGTGTAAAGAAGATGTTATTGTATTACAGGAAACAAATTGGAAGGATGAAATTATGGAAGATTTAAAAAAGAGGTGGGGTGGAGAAATATATTTTAATAATGGGGATGGAAGAATTGGAAGAGGAGTTGCTATTTTAGTAAGAAAAGAGAAGGATATTGAGGTTAAAGAAATATATGATGATGGAAAAGGAAAATGTATTGCTGTGGAAATAAGTTATGAAGGTAGAGAATTTATTTTGATTAATGTACATGCACCTAATGAAGAAAAGGAAAAGAAGAACTATTTTAGTGCTTTAAGGGACCTAATGGAAAGTTGGGAGAACGTAATGATGGTGGGAGATTTTAATACAGTTTTTAATAAAAGAGATATGGCAGATGAAATGGTTTTTAAAACAGATATGGGGAGAAAAGAACTTAAAATGCTGATGGAAGAAAAAAAGCTTAATTGATGTGTGGAGAGAGAGAAATGAAAAAAAGAGAGAATTTTCTAGAAAACAACTAGTTATGAATTTCTTATGTCAAACAAGAATTGATTATGTTTTAAGCACAAGAAGTTTAGAATATTTTATTGAGGATGTATTTTACAAAGAAAACTCTTTGAGCGATCATAAGATGATTTTAATGAAGATGGATTTTAAAAAAGAGGATAAAGGACCTGGAGTTTGGATTTTAAATACAGAGATTTTAAAGAGTGAAAGCTATAAATTAGGGATCGAAAAATTAATAGAAGAAGAAAGAGAGGATGGGATGTACCTAGAAGATAAAAGAATATGGTGGGAAAATGTAAAATATGAAATAAAGAAATACTCAATAAAATATAGCAAATTGGTTCAGAGAGTTAAAAAAGCTAAAGAAAAAGATATAAGGAAAACATTAAAAGAAGAGTTAAACAAGAGAGAAGTAAATATACAAAACGTAATAGTTATGGAAGAAAATCTAAAGAAAATAGAGGAGAGTAAATGTAAAGGAGCAAGTTTGAGAAGTAAAGCAAAATACATGGTTGAAGGAGAGAAATGTACAAGATTTTTCTTTAACTTAGAAAAAAGTAAAGGACGAGCAGAAAGGATAAAAGAAATAAGGGGCAAAGACGGAGAACTAGTTCAAGAAACGAAAGAAATTTTGAAGGAAGTAAAAAATTATTATGAAGAACTTTTTAAAACAAAGGGATTAGATGAAGAGAAGAAAAATATGCTATTACAGCAAATATCATTGAGAGTAGAGAATAAGGACAAAGCAGAATGTGATAAGGGAATAGGACAGGAAGAAATAAAAGAGGTAATAGATCTTTTAAAAACAAAGAAAAGCCCAGGTATAGATGGGATAGGAAATGAGTTTTATAAGGTTTTTAAGGAGGAAATAAGTCTGATTTTAAAGGACGTATATAAGGAGATTTTTAAGAAGGAAGGTTTAAATCAGAAGATGGGTTTAGGGCTGATGAAGATAATATACAAAAGAAAGGGGGACAAAACACTTTTAAAAATTTTTAGACCAATCACCATGTTAAACACAGATTTAAAGATTTTAGCAAAGGTTTTAGCAAATAGATTAAAGAATGTAATACCAAGCATTATAGAAACAAATCAGGCATATGGAGTAAAGGGAAGAGACATCGCAGAAATAACAAGCAGTATAAGAGATATAATAAGTTATATAAATGGAGAAAAAAAGAATGGTTATGTTATTAGCTTAGACTTCGAAAAAGCCTTTGACAGAGTAGAACATGTTTTTTTATTTTCGGTTTTAGAGAAATTTGGGTTTGGCGAAAGTTTTATTAAATGGATAAGAATTTTATATAAGGATACATTAACAAGAAGTGAAATGCAATGGATTTTTAACAGAACCTTTTGCTATTTCAAGGTCAATAAGACAAGGGTGCCCATTATCAGCTCAGTTGTATTCACTGGTAGCGGAACCTTTAGGGTTGATAATCAAAAAGGAAAATGAAATAAAAGGAATAGAGATGGATAAAGGGAAGGAAATAAAGAAAATATTTCAATATGCAGACGATACAACACTAGTAGTAAAAAATGAACAAAGTGTTTAACATGCAATGGAAAAAGTAGAATGGTACTGCCAAGGTTCTGGAGCAAAAATAAATGAGGAAAAGACAGTTTACATGAGATTTGGGAAGGTACCGGTTTTAACAGGATGCTTCAGCTTTACCCAAGTACAAGAAATGAGGATTTTAGGAGTGATTTTAGGGAAAAATGAAAAAAGTATACGAGACATTATGTGGGAAGAGTTAGTAGAAGGAATGGAGAGGAGGTTAATATTCTGGAAAAACAGATTTTTAAATTTAAAGGGAAAGATATTAATTGTAAATGTGTTGATGTTGTCTAAGATGTGGTATGTTTTATATGTGAATTCAATGCCTATATGGGTTAGACAAAGACTGAAAACATGTATTTTAGAATTTTTATGGGAGAAAAAAAACCCAAGAATTGCTTATAATACTTTGATTGGACCGGCAGAAGAAGGAGGGATGGGGTTAGTAGATCCGGAACAAAAGATGAACAGTATGAGAATTAAAGTGGTTAAGAAGTATTTGGATGAAGAAAATAAAGGGGATTGGAAAAGTATAATGGAATTTTATTTAAATAAATGTGGGAATTTGAATTTGGGGGATAACATTTTATGGATGAAGTTAAAAAAGTGGATGATACAGGGAATACCAGATTTTTATAAAGAAGTTTTAAGTGCTTGGGGTTCTTTTTTACCAGAAGTGAATTTTAAACCAAATGGAAGAGAGAGTATTTTAAATCAGCCACTGTTTTTAAACAAAAACATTGTAATGCAAGAAAAGGAAATTTATTTTAAGAAATGGGTGGAGGTGGGAATTTTAAAAATAAGGGATGTTCTATATGAATTTAAGGAGGGATTTGTACCAGTGCAAGTGATTGTTGATGCATTGGAGGAAGCAAAGGAGGAATATAATGTAAACACCTTAAAGAAACAATACGAAGAAGTAAAAAATGCAATACCAGAAGATTGGTTGAATGTTATTGAAAGTGGTGAGAAAAGTGAGAATAAAATAGAGGTGTTCTTAAAATTGCAAGAAAAGTTTGTGGATTTTAAGTCATGTAATGTTAAATGGTTTTATCATTATTTTCGTAATTCAGTTTTTAAAAAGCCTTTAGCAAATCAACTCTGGCTGAGGCATTTTAAGGAGATTGAAGAAAAGGACATATGGAAAAACATGAAATGGATATTTATGGACACTGATTTAGAATGTTTAGACTTTTTTATAAGACATAATGTGATTTTCACGGGAATGCGGTTATGCAAAATTGGGAGAGAACAAGATGCGATATGTAAAGTTTGTAACAAAGAAGATGAAGGTATTTTACATTTGTTTTTATTCTGTGAAAAACTGGAAGAATTTTTCATTGTGATGAAAGAGATTGTGAATGAATTAAGAGGTAATGAGGAAGATGTAAGTTGGAATAGGATTTTTATGTTGGGGCTGAATGAGGAAACTGGGGGAAAAAAAGTAATTAATTTGTTGTTAGTCATAGCAAAAAGTGCAATCTGGAAAAGAAGGAATGTAGCAAAAAATAGAAATTTTGTAATGGACTTGTGGTTGTTTTTCAAAGGTTTGGTTGAAGATTATTTGCATACTTTGTACAAATATTTTAAAATGGAAAATAATGTGGATTTGTTTTTTAAGATTTTTAATAATGATGTAATGGAAATTTTAAAGAAACATAAAGTGTTTCTGCCGAAAGATGTATTTTAAATTTCTAATAAATTAGCTGAGCAGGGCCACTTCCTGCTCAGCTACTGTTCGGATGCTCCTGCTTACTGCTCCGCACTTTGCTCTATCGCTTTTACATTTTATCTCCTATTTTTTTTATTTCCTTAATTTTATTTCCTTTTATCACCTAATTTTAACTTCAGCAAATCAGCACAGTGCTCAGACGACAAAGTTTGGATTACTACAAAAACTGAGAATTCTTTTACCCGACCAGCTTACATTCCGGGAAAGGAAAACACAACTGCCTCAAGGATAAGAGAAAATGCCTCTTCTGGAATCTACTTGCTGCACCAACTGCCACAGACTTTTACAAAGGATTGCAGTTCTTGAAACAAAGTTACTTACGGGACCACCAAACCAGACGGAGCACACAACAGAGCTTTGTCATGGACACCCTCAGCATACCGGTGAGTCCCATGAAACTAGTGCTCCTCGACAGGTAGAGAAACAAGCCGATCGACTTACTAATCGATGGCACAAACAGGGAGTGAGACCCAAAGGCACTCGAGACATCAGATTGTCTCGAGCATCACATATTGCCGCAGTAGCATCCTCTACCCCAGATACAGCTCTGACAAGGATTGCAAACACTGGTCTCCTACCACCGCCTATACATCTTGAGAACAGATTTGAAGTGCTAATGAATGTAAATGAGGAATCCCCAAATGTGATGAATGTGATCGAACACAGACTGAATGGGCCAGTAGCTAACACTGATGCTAACTGGCTCTCAAGGTCGAGCAGACAGCGGCACTCAGCTCAGAGCGCAGCCGAGCCCAGGACTCTGATAGTGGGGGACTCCATAATCAGAAACATTAGCAGCAGGGATACAACTACGTGCTGCCTTCCACAAGCAACAACTTCTGATGTAAACAGGGAACTTCAGAACATTCTGATGAAACATAAGACTGCAAATCGACTCATCATTCATGTGGGGAAGAATGATATTCATAAAGAGCAGTCAGAACTCCTTAAGAAGGATTTCAATGAACTTTTTGAAACACTTAAAAGACTGAAAGTTCAAACATTCATCAGTGGACCTCTCCCAGCAAGAGGAACAAACAGGTTTTCACGGTTGCTTGGGCTTAATACATGGCTGCAAAAAACCTGCAATATAAAAGGAGTAAACTTCATTGACAATTTCAATCTTTTCTGGAGTCAGAGACAACTTTTTCATCGGGATGGCCATCACCCAAACAAACTTGGTTCAAGAGTGTTAAAGGACAATTTCTACTTCTCCCTCAATCATCCTTCTGCAGTGTGTGCCAATCCACTCAATCTGAACGGCACACACACACCTGGACACAGTATGAACGACGACGGGACTTCACTTCAGCAGCAAAATGGACATGATAACACCACTCCGCCACAACAACCTCTGCTCACGGACACAATCTCAGCTGAGCTCTGTCAACAGAGCTCACCACAGACAGACATATCAGAACTGCTTGAAGATTCATCACCCAAGGACGACTTCCTGGAAAACAGCCAGGGAAGCCAGGACAGCATATCACAGCCTCTGAAGACACCAGACCAACAGGCCCTTTCACCAGACACTTTCTCCCTCTCCCCAGCATCAGCATCGCCACTACTGTGCTTCTCACAGAAAATGGAAGAACTAGTGCATGCTGGAACCAGACTTTCCCACTCTTTTGCTGCGAGCCCCCAGATACCAACCAAAAAAAGACAGGCACCATTACCACCCAAGCCTGCGGGCCCAGCTCGCCCTCCCCCTCCTCCTGTGAGAGCTCTTCGGCCTCTGCCACAACGCCAGGGCCCACACCCTCCTCCATCAGCTCGAGGTGAACCAAAAACAACTGATACCAGCTCTCAGTGATATGTGTCGGGTCCCCGTTTTGATAACAGTAACTTTCTCAAATGTTTACAGAACAAACGGGAACCCAGTGTGCCTGTATCTTCCTCTATTGCTGTTCTATTACAAGATAGAAAGTCTAAGGCCTTCAATAGCCGTACAGCAAACCTAACTAATCTGGTGCCTCTTACACGTCAAACTAATATTGCTGTGGGGAAAAGTAAGTCTGTTAAGTTAGCACTTCTAAACATTCGCTCACTTAAAAATAAATCACTTCTAGTCAACGACTTAATAACCACAAACAATCTGGATTTTATGCTTCTGAATGAAACCTGGCTACAAGACAGCTGCAGTGCAACAATCCTCAATGAAGCAGCCCCTCCAAACTTTACTTTTATGAGTGTCTGCAGAGCTGTTAAGAGAGGTGGGGGTCTAGCTGCTCTTTTTAAAGATATCTATCAATGTAAGCAAATATCACTTGGGAATTACTTGTCTTTTGAATATCTGGGTATTATGTTAAAAGGTGCTCCACGCATTTTACTTATCAGTATTTACAGGCCTCCAAAACACTCTCCAGCCTTTGCTGAGGACTTTACAGAACTGTTATCAACAATTACCTCAGAGTTTGACTGTTTTGCCATTGCTGGAGATTTAAACATCCACATAGATAATGCAGAAACCAATATGGCAAAAGAAATCAATACTGTTTTAAAAACTTTTGATCTGACTCAGCATGTACATGGACCCACACACAATCGTGGACACACTCTAGATTTACTCATCAGTAAGGGTCTAAACATTTCATCGATTGTTATTAAGGATGTAGCAGTGTCTGATCACTTCTGTATTTTCTTTGATATATTGATCTCTCCTGCCACTGAAGCTAGATCTGTGTCTGTCAAGAAGAGATGCTTAAATGAGAACACTAGTGTACTATTTATGAAGGCTATATCCTTAACACCAAGCATATCTGCAGACTCTGTTGATTTTCTCCTTGATTCCTTTAACTCAAAAGTTAAAACTGTAATTGATG
>CM040839.1:29286824-29311824 GCA_022828995.1 Vimba vimba
TAAAAGGGCGGGAAAGTGTTGCCTTCGCTCTAGAGCCTAGCGCCTTTGGTATGTCGCTCGGGGCGGGCCCAGGGGCCACCGTGCCGAGTTTGGGGCCCCTGGGACATTTCTGTCAAAATCCCACTCGCCCATTAAATGAATGTATTCGCCGTAGTGGTTTCGCGGACGCCGCTTCGGAAGGGCCGATCGACTAGGGGGCGCCGTTTTCCGACTCGCCACGGCCCCCTGGTGCGGGCGGGAAAGTTTGGGGCCCCTGGGACCTCGTTCAGGGGTCGCGAGGTCGGAAAAGGGACGCTCGTCCGCGAAACCGCTATGCCTTTTAAATGGGCCGTGGGACGGCCCCCGTACGCAGACGGAGGGTCGTGGTACCCCGATACTTCAGATTCCGACTCTCCAGGGGCCCCTGACGCGGGGCCCCAAAGCGTGGGGGCCCTAGGGCCTTTGCAAAAAATCGCCCCTCCCCCACCATCATATGCTTTTGATATGTCGCTCGGCACGGGCCCTGGGGCCACCGTGCCGAATTTGGGGCCCCTGGGACATTTCCATCAAAATCCCACTCGCCCATTAAATGAATGGGTTTTCCACCGTGGTTTCGTGGACGCCGCTTCCGAAGGGCCGATCGACTAGGGGGCGCCGTTTTCCGACTCGCCACGGCCCCCTGGTGCGGGCGGGAAAGTTTGGGGCCCCTGGGACCTCGTTCAGGGGTCGCGAGGTCGGAAAAGGGACGCTCGTCCGCGAAACCGCTATGCCTTTTAAATGGGCCGTGGGACGGCCCCCGTAAGGAGACGGAAAGTCGCAGGAGCCCGAAACTCGCCGAGTTCCGTCGTCTAGTGCCCCTGAGTCGGGCCCCCGAGTTTGAGGGCCCTAGCCCCTTCCTAAGCGTTTCCTAACCCCCGTTTGTGATGAGTCCAGTGATTGTGGATGGTGACTGAAAAATGAAAGATTATTTTTATTTTTCACGATGGCCCACTGGGTCCTATGGACACCTAACGTTTTATCGTGTTTAGAACGGGACGAGACCTTTACTTTGAGACCACCCACGGCCTCATGGGCCCCTGGGGCCCCGAGATACAGACAAAAAGAACGCAATTATCAAGGCCAAAACTCGACGGATCCGGCGTGCACCGAGCTCTATGGAACCGTCTAATCGTGCTGAAAAGAATGGTAAAAATTTCGTGATTTTTGGTGGTGTTTTGGCCAAGATATTAGCCGAAAACCACGGCGCACAAATCAAAATGGCGTCCGCCGGTGACCTCTTGACCCCTGGGACAAAACGGCTCGTATCTTGGCAGCGCGAAGACGCAGAGAGCTCAAACTCGGGTGAGGATGTCCCGTGGGAACCCTCTCCTGAACGCAAGAGTCACGGGCCCCGGGGATGCCCCCCCCCCCCGGTCGCTGGACGGCTGTAATTCGGGGACCCTGGTGAGCTGGACATTGTGGGTGGGCTCTTTGGAAAGGCCTCGTCCGGCGCTGTGATCGATTCGAGTTTGGGGAACGTGGAGCAAGGGGCACGACCAAAAACGAAAGTAACCCATTTGTCTGGACATAGCGTCTGGAGATTGTTTTGTTTTAAAATCAGTTGTCGTGCCAATTAACGAGGCTGGGGATTGGTTCCAAACAAGCGTCTGTACACCCACCATTTCGCTCAACTGATCACATCTGCTGACGTTTGACAAGTGAAGGTGAGATTCTCTAACCTTATTCTCTAACTTCATAGTTTATGCAGTCGTAAATCATCTTAAATTGTACTATAAAGTGTTATCGTGCAATGATGTTGTATTGTACATAGCTTTTTTAAACGTTATTACACGTACGTGACTATTTTACTTTTTTTTCGGGCCTAAATTGATCAATCCGGGGAAGTTATTTAATACCAAGTTCCCCCGAAGGCCTAACATTTGTATTCATTTAATGTTTTGACAGAAGCTGACTCATTTTTTTTATTCTTTAAAGATGGATCAATCTTTGTCATTCAAACTCATACTCCAACAAGGTTTTTTTACACTCACACTGCAAAAAATGCTTTCTTAGTTAGTATTTTTGTTTTGTTTCCAGTCCAAATATCTAAAAATTCTTAAATCAAGAAGCATTTACTAGAGAAGTAAAATGACATAAGAAATTCTATTTTGTTTTAAGGTAAAAAGTAAGTACTTTAAGTAATTTTTGCTTAAAACAAGCAAAATTATCTGCCAATGGGGTAAGCAAAAAAATCTTGGGGTTTTTTTTCGAATTCAGATTTTTTTCTTGTTTTCCATTCTTATTCAGATTTTTTTGCTTACCCCATTGGCAGATAATTTTGCTTGTTTTAAGCAAAAATTACTTAAAGTACTTACTTTTTACCTTAAAACAAAATAGAATTTCTTATGTCATTTTATTTGTCTAATAAATGCATCTTGATTTAAGAATTTTTAGATATTTGGACTGGAAACAAAACAAAAATTCTAAGCAAGAAAAGCATTTTTTGCAGTGCACACACCCAACCACATTGCACCAGGTTCTTGACGCGTTCCTCACTTTTATTTACCTACAGACGACGCCGACGATGGGAATCGAGGATTGTCCGCTCTGCCACAGGGCCTACCACCAGTTGAGCCAGCACCTCACCACCAGCCACGGGGTCCGCAACAAGGCCGAGCGCAAGCTGCTGCTGGCCATTCCATCCGGGAGGGTGGACGTCCGGAAGGGCCCTTGCCCGGTGGCTGCATGCGGCAAATTCAGCTCCCGGATGGACCGCCACCTTAAGGGCCACACAGAGCTGATGGCTGCAGCTCGTCGGCAGACGATGCAGGCTCTGAAGCGGAAAAAAATATTGGGGGACCTCGCCGAGCTGAGGGCGACCAACCCGACGGTGCCACTGGCCTCATCCCTGGACCTGGAGGATCCCACAACCGCTGCTCCGGAGGAGGTGATGCCGGTGGACGCTCCGCAGTTTCCCTGCAGCAACCCTGGCTGCATGCGCCTCATCACCAGCCTCAGGGACAACGTGGCCGACCTCAACGGGCAGGTGGACACCCTGAGCCGGGCACTCAGGGACGTGACCCGCCGCTACCGATTGTTGAGGAGGAGGTCGCAGCCCAGCGCCTCCGCCCATGTCGCCAGGGTGACCGGGAGACTCATGGCCGCTCTCGGCACCCCCGAGAGGGAAGAGGCCGAGGAGGAGGAAGGTGAGCCCCGTGCCGGGACATCCGGAGAGCCGGCCGGCGAGGCCCCAGCCGAGCAGCCTCTCGCCCCCGCCCAGCCACCTCAGCAGGAGAAGTACCCGTTCCCTGACCACGTGCCAGTTCTGAGTGAGTACTTTATCTCTTCTCCCTCTGCGTCCAATGTTCCGACCCCAGTGTTTTTGTTCTGACCCCATTTGCTCTTGTGTTTGTTTTCTCTTTTTTCGCAGATCTCCTCCTCGAGGAGTTCCGCGGCCACCAGGAGGGCGCCGACCCCACTCCGAGGCTGGTGAACAACGTGGGTTCGAAGGTGTTTCGCATCCGGAATTTTCTGGCCTACATGGCGGCGGGGCACACGGACCTGGCCAGCTTGGCCTTCCTGAACCAGACGGCGAGGATGCGGTCTTGGCACAACTCCCTGAACCAGGCCAAGATCGCGGAGCCGACGGTGCAAATGTATTTAAAGAACGTTTCTCAGTTCCTGGCCTACGTGACCGAGACCCCGCCGCCCAACTGCCGGCTCTCCCGCACGGTGATGGTCGGTCTCAACAGGGAGATCAAGAATTTGACTCTGTCAGGCGGAGGGTGGTCGTGCATGAGGTGGCGGTCAAACAGGCCAAGGAGGGCCACCTCATCCCGAAGGCCGCTCTCCGCCAGTGCGTTGCCTCCACCAAGGTCGCCATTCCGGAGATCCTGGGTAAGTTTTTGCCTCCTCTTACCTCTCAGACCTTGGCGTACCACAAACACACACATGCCCCTTAACGCTTGTCTTTTTTTCCCTCACAGCCCGTCTCAAACTGACTAGCAACAGGAAGGACCAGTGGTCATTTTATGGGCACCTCACCGCCTACCTCGCCTGTATCTATGGGCATCGCGGTGGGGTGTTCCAAAATATGACTATTGGGGAGGTGGAGGCAGCGCGACAGGGGGCAATGGAAGGATGCTACGTTATTAATGTGAGTGGTTTCTCTGTCTCTCTCTCTCTCTCTCTCTCTCTCTCTCTCTCTCACGTCTCTTGTGTCGTTTTTCGTTTCCACAGATGCTCAGCTGGCCTTGACTGAGGAGGAGTACGGGTGGCTGACAGACTTCCTGGCCATGAGAAAGGAGTTAGTGGGCGGCAGCGACGCCCACTACTTCTTTTTCACCTCCAAGCCCAGCTCCTGTAAAAATCTAAACCAATATTTTCAGGAGGCATGGGCTGGGATGGAGCTGCCAGGAGCTCCGACATTCACTGACGTGAGGACCTCCATCGCAACCCACGTGAGTTTCCCAGCCCGTGTTTCTGCCTTGTGAACTTCTGACGTGCGCATGTTTGTTTCCAACTGTGCTTTCCTCTCTGTACAGGCCAAGAACACCCACAGCCCCGGGGACAGGCACAAGGTGTCCAGGTTCATGTGCCACGACACCTCCACGGCTGACCGCTTCTACGTGTTGAATCTAGACGCCAAGCAGGCCGCGGAGCAGCGGAGGCTGTTCGAGTCAGCCGTGGAGGGTGAGGATGCGGAGCGCCCCACCACCTCCTCCAGGCCGGAGCGCCCCACCACCTCCTCCTCCGGTCCAAAGGTGGCCAGGCGTAAGCGGCCGCCCCCCGCCGCCACCCCTCCGCAGACGGAAGAGGAAGAGGGTGACCCGAGTGAGTCCGCTTCGGTAAGTCCAACTTTTGATGGGTCCGTTTAACCGCTTGTCTGACGAGTGGGCGTGTTCGCTGATTCTTTGACCATCTCGCTCTTTGCAGGAGGAGCCTAGCCCAGCAAAGCGGCGCCCGAGGGTCCTCAGACTGAAGAACCCTATGGTCCGGCTGTCCCCAATGAAGTCCCCACACAAGGTGGCCCAGAAGCTGCTGATGGCAGACAAAAAACGGCAACGGCAACCACCCAAGCATTTTTTTTAAAGTTCTATTTGTTCCCAAAGTGTGTATGTTCTATGTTCTAATAAATGTTCTCATGTTCTAATAAATGTTCTCATGTTCTAATAAATGTTCTCATGTTCTAATAAATATTTGTAATGTTACATTTGTCTTGTCTTTTTTTTTATGCTAATTGGTGGACCTAAGACCTCGTTCAGGGGTCGGAAGGTCGAAAAAGGGTGAAAAACACATGCTTTGTTAAATAACTGCAGTAAAATAGATTGCAGGTGGGATTGTGTCCATTTGCAGCATATTTACATGTACGGCGGGAAAACGGGGCAACGGGACATTTTTCTCAAAATAGTGGGTTATTGGACAAATAGTGGGTTCGTGGGACGGGGGGGGTGGGACGGGGGGTGTTGTGGGGGGCAACGGGACGTTTCCGGCAAATAGTGGGTTATTGGACAAATAGTGGGTTCGTGGGACGGGGGGGGTGGGACGGGGGGTGTTGGGGGGGGCAACGGGACGTTTCCGGCAAATAGTGGGTTATTGGACAAATAGTGGGTTCGTGGGACGGGGGGGTGGGACGGGGGGTGTTGGGGGGGGCAACGGGACGTTTCCGGCAAATAGTGGGTTATTGGACAAATAGTGGGTTCGTGGGACGGGGGCGTGGCCTGGGAGTGTGGGGGGGGGGTCAACGGGACGTTTGCGCCATATAGTGGGTTATTGGACAAATAGTGGTTTCGTGGGACGGGGGGGTGGGGTGGGGGGGGTCCGCCCAAAACAGTGGTCAAACGGACAAATAGTGGGTTAGTGGGACCGGTCACGCGTGGCGCCCCACCCAGGACGATGGCCGAACTGCTTCCGGGGGTCTAGGACAACGGGGTCCTCCCGTGGGTCGGGCGCCCGGGCGCGGTCGGGGTGCGGCGGGGGGCCGGCGCGCTCGTCCGCGGACCACCGTCCGCGAACCCGCTCTCCAATGGTGGAATGGACGTTTTCTTCGGTCTTGGACTAGCTAGAGTTTGTTCAAAATGCCTAAAATTGTCTCTGAGTTTCTTCAAAAAGCCCAGTCTTGGCAGCAGAATTTTTTCAGAAAGTCTCAAAAAATCTATGAATTTCTTCAAAAAGGCCGTTTTTGGCAGCAGATTTTGCTTACGGCCATACCACTTTGAGGGCGCTAGAGAGCTCACAGGAAGTGACGTGGCAGTAGTTGGGAGAGGAAGGCTCTCCCCCATTTTGTGTTTTCTATTTGTGTTTGTTTGTGAGTTTTTTTTACTTTAAGTTAGTTTTTTTCTTCTTTTTTTCAGTTTTTAAAAACCACCTAACAGCAGCATTGCTGGCTGGAAGGTGGTTTTTAAATTTTTTTTTGTAAAATGGACGGATTAACGGCAAACGACACTGGACTGGCTGGAGGAACACGCAAGGCAAACGACACTGGACTGGCTGGAGGAACACGCAAGGCAAACGACACTGGACTGGCAGGAGGAACACGCAAGGCAAACGACACTGGACTGGCTGGAGGAACACGCAAGGCAAACGACACTGGACTGGCTGGAGGAACACGCAAGGCAAACGACACTGGACTGGCTGGAGGAACACGCAAGGCAAACGACACTGGACTGGCTGGAGGAACACGCACGGCAAACGACACTGGACTGGAGAAACGACAACGAGATGGCAGTGGAATCGATCCAAGATGGAAGAAAAGAAGATGGAAGGAGAGTATACTTAAAAGAAGCAACTGTAACGGTGGATGTGGGACATGTGAAAGACGCGAGGGCGGTGGACATCATTAAAGCATTGACGGAAGAGATTGGAGAAGGAAGGATTTTAGCAGTCAGACCCAAAAGAGTGAAGGAATACGAGGTAACACTGGAACACGAGGATGACATAGAGTTTTTAATGGATGGATTGAAAATAAATGGCATTGACTGTGAAGTTAAAAGACTGCAAAACAGGGAGTACGTTGTCTCGTTCATGCATCTGCCCGTTTACACTGCTGACGAGGAGATTTTAAATAAGCTGGAGGGATGGGGAGTAACCCCCATCTCTAAAATTAAACGGCGAATGTATCCGGGCACCAGTATTGAGGACGGGACAAGGTTTGTAAAAACACGTTTCCCGAAAGAAGTTGCCTCCCTCCCGTACAGCACAAAAATAGAGACGGCAGAGGGCCCACAATATTTCCGGGTGATGCACAGCCACCAGGTGAAGACCTGTCGGCTGTGCATGAGCCCGGACCATGTGGTAAAGGATTGTCCGGACTTTAAGTGTTTTAAGTGCGAGGAGAGGGGGCACTTCGCGAGAGACTGCAACGCAGTAAGGTGCCCGGATTGCAATTTGGTTTTAAACAAGTGTGAGTGTTGGATGGGAAGAGAGGAGGAGGAGCAACAGGTAGACGGGCAGATGCATGAACGAGACAACGAAGAGCGAGAGGAGGAATTAAGAGGACTACAAAACAATGAATCAACAGGGAATAAGGATACTGAGGATCAAGAGGAAGAGTGTAATGGGCATGAAATACAATCACAACAAGAGGAGGAAACATGGACACAAATGGATGTGACTGAAAGTTTGCAAAGTGAGTTGGACACTGTGGAACTTAATGATCAAAGGAATAAAGAACAAGTGGCTGTAAAGGAAAGTGAAGGGGGAAAAGCAGAAGAAGAGAAACAACTGAAGTCAACTAAAAGAAGAAGACCAATCAAGGTAACGCCCAATTTAGAGACTGCTAGAAAAAAAGTGCTTAAAGAGGACTCAATTGAGACTGGGAATAAGTATGATGTGTTAAAGGATCTGCAGGAGAATGAACTGAAATGATGGGTTTTATCAATGTTTTTATATGTTTCATGCTTTTAAGGATTGTTACTGTAACGTAAGGACAGAGACAGTCGGATCCATATGCAGCACTTTATTTCAACTCACACACAAGTAGACATAAACTCCGGCATACAATTAAACAAGGGGCAATCCAGTAACTCGTGGTGATAACAGGCTTAGGTCGAGGCAGGCAGCACAGGTTCATACACAGTCCAAGAAGCAGGCAAGGGTCAAGAGTCCAGAGAAACACGGAATACTCAAACAGGGAAGAATGCTCAGAGATGTACGCTTACAGTGTGACAAGACTTCGCACCAGACACAGGGATCACTCAGGCTTAAATAAGGAACTCAATGACCCATAATCAAACACCACTGAAACATAATTAAACATAATGAGTCCATGGTGAAACATAATGCAGGGAGAGAGTGCCCTCCAGTGGCTCACACGGGCACTCCACATCACATAGCCCCCCCCCAAAGGAGCGGCTTCCAGACGCTCCTAAGAGCTCTGGGGGGAGGTCATCGGGGGCTGGGATGGAGGGCCAGGCCCGTGGAAAGGCAGGAGGACAGACCCATGGAGAGACCTGGGGCCTGGAAACCAGAGCAGGACAAGAGACCATGGGGAAGCACGTGTCGTAGACAACCAGAGTGGAACACACTTGACCGGAGACCAGAGTTGGGCACACTTGGAGGGGTACCAGGACGAAGCACACTTAAACGAAGACAAGGACGAAGCAGACTCAGGACTGAACGTGACCAGTGGCATGGGAAGCACAGGACCAGACAGGACTAGCGGCATCAGAAGCTCAAGTGGACATAGCACAGACAAGGTCCATGTCAGCGCCACCTCCATGGCCCTCACAGGGTACCTACTGCCCCCCCCCAAAAAGTTCTTGGGGAAATTTAAGGCTATAGCCTCCGGGCTGGAAACAGCCTCTGGAAAAGGCTCCCAGAGCTTGATAGGCGTTGGCGAGGTGAGGCACAGAGGCGGGGCCGGCAAGGCGAGGCGCAGAGGCGGGGCCGGCAGGGCGAGGCGCAGAGGCGGGGCCGGCAGGGCGAGGCGCAGAGGCGGGACCGGCAGGGCGAGGCGTCTAGGTACGCTCACTGGAGCCTGGCGAGCCGAGTGAGTCCTCCTCCTCTTCCTCCTGCGGCGGCGCACTGTTGGAACTAATAACTCTGGATCCAGGGGAACATAATCGTTTCGCTTAACTGGACCTGACTCCATAAATTCAGCCGAACTTGACTCACTTTCCACACTGGATTCACTTGATTCGGGACTTGATCCACTTGACTCAGGGCTAGATTCACTTGACTCGGGATTCGGTTCACTGGACTCGGGATTCAGTTCACTGGACTCGGGATTCGGTTCACTGGACTCGGGATTCAGTTCACTGGACTCACTGGACTCGGGATTCGGTTCACTGGACTCACTGGACTCGGGATTCGGTTCACTGGACTCACTGGACTCGGGATTCAGTTCACTGGACTCGGGATTCGGTTCACTGGACTCGGGATTCAGTTCACTGGACTCACTGGACTCGGGATTCGGTTCACTGGACTCACTGGACTCAGGATTCGGTTCACTGGACTCACTGGACTCGGGATTCGGTTCACTGGACTCACTGGACTCGGGATTCGGTTCACTAGACTCGCTGGACTCGGGATTCAGTTCACTGGACTCACTGGACTCACTTGATTCACTCGACTCGGTACTCGATTCTTTCGAGTCGGCTGGCACGCGCTCAAACTCCAGTTCGGCCGGCGAAACCTCCGCTGTCTCTGGATTAACAAGTTCAACAAGACCAGTGAGGAATACGGGCTTGAGGGGTCCGACACGATGAATGGGTTTGGCAGAAACTGTATACTTGAAAGCCCCTCTAACGGTCATCAAGGGAGGATCGAACAGTTTGGCGAGATGAGGCTTTAGTGGCGTGCGGAATGAGTGAGAGAAATCCGCCACATACGAATCTCCCCGACGCAGAGACAAGAGCAGTTCTTCAGGATCCTCTTCTCCTGCGGGGAGTTCAAAAGCCTCTCTGAATAGAGCGATAAACACATCATAAGAAGGGAACGATACCCGACCTGATTCCCAGAACGCGCCTACCCACTCCAGAGCCTCTCCAGTGAACAGTGAGCAAATGAAGGAAATGCGGTCATCATCCGAGGAGTAAAACTGGGGCTGAAGATTCATATACAAGCTGCACTGCTGAAGGAATCCCTCACACGCCACAGGTGAGCCATTACATTTTTCAGGAAGTGACAGACTGAAATAGTTCAATGCAGTACTCACACTGGG
The DNA here is from genome assembly GCA_022828995.1 of Vimba vimba. Classification (NCBI taxonomy): domain Eukaryota; kingdom Metazoa; phylum Chordata; class Actinopteri; order Cypriniformes; family Leuciscidae; genus Vimba; species Vimba vimba. The sequence continues at coordinate 29,296,945 of CM040839.1, forward strand.
TTGCGGTGGAACAGGTGCAGCGGGAGCTTGGGCTTGATTAGTGACTGTGCTTAAGCTCTGCGGAGACACAGATTGCATAGAACTTGTAAGTTCCTCAAGGAGAGATGTTAGTCTCTCCAGCTGTAAATGGTGAGAGGCTAGCATGGAAAATTGAGTCTTGGCCACGATGGATAGATGCTGAAAGTCTCCTGGATCCTGTAGTGGCGAAGTCTTCTGTAACGTAAGGACAGAGACAGTCGGATCCATATGCAGCACTTTATTTCAACTCACACACAAGTAGACATAAACTCCGGCATACAATTAAACAAGGGGCAATCCAGTAACTCGTGGTGATAACAGGCTTAGGTCGAGGCAGGCAGCACAGGTTCATACACAGTCCAAGAAGCAGGCAAGGGTCAAGAGTCCAGAGAAACACGGAATACTCAAACAGGGAAGAATGCTCAGAGATGTACGCTTACAGTGTGACAAGACTTCGCACCAGACACAGGGATCACTCAGGCTTAAATAAGGAACTCAATGACCCATAATCAAACACCACTGAAACATAATTAAACATAATGAGTCCATGGTGAAACATAATGCAGGGAGAGAGTGCCCTCCAGTGGCTCACACGGGCACTCCACATCACATAGCCCCCCCCCAAAGGAGCGGCTTCCAGACGCTCCTAAGAGCTCTGGGGGGAGGTCATCGGGGGCTGGGATGGAGGGCCAGGCCCGTGGAAAGGCAGGAGGACAGACCCATGGAGAGACCTGGGGCCTGGAAACCAGAGCAGGACAAGAGACCATGGGGAAGCACGTGTCGTAGACAACCAGAGTGGAACACACTTGACCGGAGACCAGAGTTGGGCACACTTGGAGGGGTACCAGGACGAAGCACACTTAAACGAAGACAAGGACGAAGCAGACTCAGGACTGAACGTGACCAGTGGCATGGGAAGCACAGGACCAGACAGGACTAGCGGCATCAGAAGCTCAAGTGGACATAGCACAGACAAGGTCCATGTCAGCGCCACCTCCATGGCCCTCACAGGGTACCTACTGCCCCCCCCAAAAAAGTTCTTGGGGAAATTTAAGGCTATAGCCTCCGGGCTGGAAACAGCCTCTGGAAAAGGCTCCCAGAGCTTGATAGGCGTTGGCGAGGTGAGGCACAGAGGCGGGGCCGGCAAGGCGAGGCGCAGAGGCGGGGCCGGCAGGGCGAGGCGCAGAGGCGGGGCCGGCAGGGCGAGGCGCAGAGGCGGGACCGGCAGGGCGAGGCGTCTAGGTACGCTCACTGGAGCCTGGCGAGCCGAGTGAGTCCTCCTCCTCTTCCTCCTGCGGCGGCGCACTGTTGGAACTAATAACTCTGGATCCAGGGGAACATAATCGTTTCGCTTAACTGGACCTGACTCCATAAATTCAGCCGAACTTGACTCACTTTCCACACTGGATTCACTTGATTCGGGACTTGATCCACTTGACTCAGGGCTAGATTCACTTGACTCGGGATTCGGTTCACTGGACTCGGGATTCAGTTCACTGGACTCGGGATTCGGTTCACTGGACTCGGGATTCAGTTCACTGGACTCACTGGACTCGGGATTCGGTTCACTGGACTCACTGGACTCGGGATTCGGTTCACTGGACTCACTGGACTCGGGATTCAGTTCACTGGACTCGGGATTCGGTTCACTGGACTCGGGATTCAGTTCACTGGACTCACTGGACTCGGGATTCGGTTCACTGGACTCACTGGACTCGGGATTCGGTTCACTGGACTCACTGGACTCGGGATTCGGTTCACTGGACTCACTGGACTCGGGATTCGGTTCACTAGACTCGCTGGACTCGGGATTCAGTTCACTGGACTCACTGGACTCACTTGATTCACTCGACTCGGTACTCGATTCTTTCGAGTCGGCTGGCACGCGCTCAAACTCCAGTTCGGCCGGCGAAACCTCCGCTGTCTCTGGATTAACAAGTTCAACAAGACCAGTGAGGAATACGGGCTTGAGGGGTCCGACACGATGAATGGGTTTGGCAGAAACTGTATACTTGAAAGCCCCTCTAACGGTCATCAAGGGAGGATCGAACAGTTTGGCGAGATGAGGCTTAAGTGGCGTGCGGAATGAGTGAGAGAAATCCGCCACATACGAATCTCCCCGACGCAGAGACAAGAGCAGTTCTTCAGGATCCTCTTCTCCTGCGGGGAGTTCAAAAGCCTCTCTGAATAGAGCGATAAACACATCATAAGAAGGGAACGATACCCGACCTGATTCCCAGAACGCGCCTACCCACTCCAGAGCCTCTCCAGTGAACAGTGAGCAAATGAAGGAAATGCGGTCATCATCCGAGGAGTAAAACTGGGGCTGAAGATTCATATACAAGCTGCACTGCTGAAGGAATCCCTCACACGCCACAGGTGAGCCATTAAATTTTTCAGGAAGTGACAGACTGAAATAGTTCAATGCAGTACTCACACTGGGTTGCGGTGGAACAGGTGCAGCGGGAGCTTGGGCTTGATTAGTGACTGTGCTTAAGCTCTGCGGAGACACAGATTGCATAGAACTTGTAAGTTCCTCAAGGAGAGATGTTAGTCTCTCCAGCTGTAAATGGTGAGAGGCTAGCATGGAAAATTGAGTCTTGGCCACGATGGATAGATGCTGAAAGTCTCCTGGATCCTGTAGTGGCGAAGTCTTCTGTAACGTAAGGACAGAGACAGTCGGATCCATATGCAGCACTTTATTTCAACTCACACACAAGTAGACATAAACTCCGGCATACAATTAAACAAGGGGCAATCCAGTAACTCGTGGTGATAACAGGCTTAGGTCGAGGCAGGCAGCACAGGTTCATACACAGTCCAAGAAGCAGGCAAGGGTCAAGAGTCCAGAGAAACACGGAATACTCAAACAGGGAAGAATGCTCAGAGATGTACGCTTACAGTGTGACAAGACTTCGCACCAGACACAGGGATCACTCAGGCTTAAATAAGGAACTCAATGACCCATAATCAAACACCACTGAAACATAATTAAACATAATGAGTCCATGGTGAAACATAATGCAGGGAGAGAGTGCCCTCCAGTGGCTCACACGGGCACTCCACATCACAGTTACTTTTAACGCTAGAGGACTTTTAGACATAAGAAAATTTGAAAAAGTGAAAGAAATGTGTAAAGGAGAGGATGTGATATTTTTACAAGAAACTAACTGGAGAGAAGGGGTTATAAGTGAAATAAGGAAAAGATGGAATGGGGAAATTTTATTTAACAACGGGGATGGTAGAATGGGGAGAGGAGTGGCAGTTTTAATAAAAGAAAACAGAGGTGTAACATGTAAAACAGTGTATAAGGATAAAGATGGGAAATGCATAGCGGTGGAAATGGAGTATGAAGAGAAGAAAGTAATTGCAGTAAATGTACACGCTTTCCCCACAGAAGAGAAAGAAAAGAAAGAGTATTTTAATGGATTGAGGGAATTTTTTAAAAAGCACAAAGAAGTTATTATGGTGGGTGATTTTAACACGGTTTTTAGTAAATTAGATATGGCAGAGGGAATGGTTTTTAAAACGGATCAAGGAAGGAAAGAGTTGAAAGTGCTAATGGAAGAAAACAATATGGTTGATGTATGGAGAGAGAGAAATGAAAAGAAAAAAGAATATTCAAGGAGACAATTGGTTGGGAATTTTATGCGTAAAACAAGAATAGATTTTATTTTATGTACCAGGAATATAGAAGGTTTTATAGGAAAAATAAAACATGAAGAAACAAGCTTAAGTGATCATAAGCCAATTTTTATAGAAATAGACTGGAGTACAATGAAAAGAGGGCCAGGAGTATGGGTTTTAAACACAGAGGTTTTAAAGAATGAAGATTATGTTTTAAGTGTTAAGGAAATCATTGCAAAGGAAAAATAAAATGGAATGTACAAGGAAGACAAAAGAATATGGTGGGAAAATGTGAAGTATTTAGTGAAAAAGCATACAATAAAGTACTGTGGGTTAATACAGAAATGCAGGAGAAGTAAGGAAAGAGAAATAAGAGAAAAATTAGAAAAAGAGTTAAATGATAAAGGAACAAATATACAAAAAATAAAAGAAATAGAGGGAAGTTTGAAGGAAATGGAAGAAAAGAAATACAAAGGGGCAATGTTAAGAAGTAAGGCCAAGTATGTAGTAGAAGGAGAAAAGTGCACAAAGTTTTTCTTTGATCTAGAAAGAAGAAAAGGAAAAGCTGAAATGATAAAAGGAATAAGGGGAGGAAGTGGAGAAATAGTAGAAACGAATGAGGAAATATTAAAAGAAATAAAAATGTATTATGAAAAGTTATTCAATAAGGAAGGGGTAAAAGAGGAAGAAAAGCGAGAACTTTTGAAGCAAATAAAAACAAAAATAGGAGAAGAGGATAAAAAAGAGTGTGATCAAGACATAAGAGAGGAAGAGATAAAAAGAGCAATAAGTGAATTAAATAAAAAGAAAAGTCCAGGTATAGATGGTTTGGGGAGTGAATTTTATATTGTTTTTAAAGAATTTCTGACCAACATTTTAAAAGAAGTATATGAAGAGGTTTTTAGAAAAGGGGAGATTAATCAAAGAATGGGATTGGGTTTAATGAAATTGATATATAAAAGAAAAGGAGAAAAAGTAGATTTAAAGAATTACAGACCAATTACAATGCTCAACACTGACTTGAAGATTTTAACAAAAATTTTAGCAAACAGATTAAAAGAAATAATGCTGAGTATAATTAAAACAAATCAAGTGTATGGGGTTAAAGGAAAAGATATCGCAGATACAACAATTGGCATAAAAGATATGATAAGGTACATGCATGAAAAGAACAGAAAAGGGTATATAATTAGTTTAGATTTTGAAAAAGCGTTTGACAGAGTGGAACATGAATTTTTATTTGGTGTTTTAAAGAGTTTTGGTTTTGGAGGGAATTTTATTAAATGGATTAGAATTTTATATAAAGGAGCGATAACGAAAATTAAATGTAATGGGTTTTTAACACAATGTTTCAAAATTACTAGATCGATAAGGCAAGGATGTCCACTGTCAGCTCTTTTATATTCTTTAGTTTCGGAGCCACTAGGTCTGGCCATAAAACAAGAAGAGGGAATAAAAGGAATAGGTGTCGAGGGAGAAGAGAACAAAATATTTCAATATGCGGATGATACTACAGTGATGGTGAAGGATCTAGAGAGTGTTAAAAATGCAATGAGAATAGTAGAGATGTTTTGTAAAGGATCAGGAGCCAAAGTAAATGGAGAAAAAACAGTATATATGAAATTTGGAGGGGCGGCTGATTTAACAAACAATTTTGCTTTTAAGGAAACAAAAGAAATAAAGATTTTGGGTGTTTTAATGGGAATGGATGAAAAGAAGGTAGGAGAAACAATGTGGGAAGAAATATTAGGGGGTATCGAAAGGAGGATGAATTTTTGGAAACTGAGAACTTTAACTTTGAAAGGGAAGGTTTTAATTCTAAATGTTTTAATGGTTTCAAAATTATGGTATGTCTTATATGTGTCTTCTATGCCGTTGTGGGCAGAAAAAAGGCTGAAAAAATGTTTTTTAGATTTTTTATGGGAAGGGAAGCCTGCAAGAATTGCATACAACACTTTAATAGGAGCAGTGGGGAAGGGAGGACTGGGATTAATGGATTTTGAACAAAGAAAGAATAGTTTAAGAGTGAAAATAATACAAAAGTACTTAGACGAAGAAAACAAAGCGACATGGAAAAAAACAATGGAATATTTTTTAAGTAAATGTGGGAATTTTAATCTAGGAGATAATATACTGTGGATGAGAGCAAAGAAATGGATGACGGATGAGTTGCCAGATTTTTATAAGGAACTGATGAGCGCCTGGGGTAAATTTTTAACAAATGTACATTTTAATCCACAAGGTAGAGAGAACATTTTAAATCAGCCTTTATTCTTAAACAACAGCATTTTAAATCAAGGAAAGGAGATCTTTTTTAAGAAATGGTGGGAGCTGGGAATTACAAGGGTAAGGGATGTTTTATATGAGTTCAAAGAGGGATTTTTACCAGTGCAGTATATTGTAGATGTAATGGAGGAGGCAAAGGAGGATTTTAGCAGACAGCAGATAATAAACTATTATGAGATAATCAAAAAGGCAATACCCAAAGACTGGATAAAAAGAATTGAAAGTATGGAAGAGGGGAAAAATGGAAAAGAAGTGTATGTGAAGTTGGGAGAAAAATTGCATGGTTTTAAAACATGTACGGTGAAGATGTTTTATGTTTTTTTTAGAGATGGTGTTTTTAAAGAGCCGATTGTAAATGGATACTGGGTGCAGAAATTCAAAGATTTAAAAAAAGAGTGTATATGGAGAAACATGGGGGGGAGGTTTGTGGAAACAAAATTGGGATGTTTGGAGTATTTTATAAGGCATAAAGTGGTTTTTACTGAGGCTATTTTAAATAAAATAGGAATTGAACAAAACGCTCTGTGTAAAGTGTGCCAGGAAAAGGATGAGTGGATTTTACATATGTTTTTATATTGTAAAGAACTGGAGGAATTTTTAAAGAAATGTAAATGTTTAATTAAAGATTTGACTGAGGTGTGGGATGAAAATGGAATGGAATGGAACAGAGTGGTGATGTTTGGTTGGGAAAAGAAGTGTCAAAACAAAAGTTTTATTAATCTGTGTGTAATGTTAATGAAAAGTGCAATATGGGAGAGAAGAACTGTGGCTAAAAAGGAAAAAATTGTGTTGGATGTTTGGACTGTGTTTAAAAGGAAAACGGAATTATATATTGAAAGATTGTATGTGTATTTTAAAGGTGAAAATATGTTGGATGCTTTTTATGATGTTTTTACTCCAAAAGTTTGTTGTGTTTTAAAAGATTTAATGTGGAAGCTGCCGGGAAGTGAAGGAGATTTTTAAATTATGTATGTAAATGTAAGATGTGTGATGTAGAGATGTTTGAAGAAGAAAATCTGTATTTTTTATTGTATTTATTTTCATTGTATTTTATTGATTGAAATTTCTTAATAAAAAAAAAAAAAAAAAAAGAAAAAAAAAGAGAACACCCGATCTCGTCTGATCTCGGAAGCTAAGCAGAGTCGGGCTTGGTTAGTACTTGGATGGGAGACCGCCTGGGAATACCAGCTGCTGTAAGCATTTTTGTTTAAAAAAAAAAAAAAAAAAGAGTCTAAGAGTTTGTTCAAAATGCCTAAAATTGTCTCTGAGTTTCTTCAAAAAGCCCAGTCTTGGCAGCAGAGTTTTTTCAGAAAGTCTCAAAAAATCTATGAATTTCTTCAAAAAGGCCGTTTTTGGCAGCAGATTTTGCTTACGGCCATACCACTTTGAGAACGCCCGATCTCGTCTGATCTCGGAAGCTAAGCAGAGTCGGGCCTGGTTAGTACTTGGATGGGAGACCGCCTGGGAATACCAGGTGCTGTAAGCATTTTTGTTTAAAAAAAAAAAAAAAAAAGAGTCAGAGTTTGTTCAAAATGCCTAAAATTGTCTCTGAGTTTCTTCAAAAAGCCCAGTCTTGGCAGCAGAGTTTTTTCAGAAAGTCTCAAAAAATCTATGAATTTCTTCAAAAAGGCCGTTTTTGGCAGCAGATTTCGCTTACGGCCATACCACTTTGAGAACGCCCGATCTTGTCTGATCTCGGAAGCTAAGCAGAGTCGGGCCTGGTTAGTACTTGGATGGAAGACCGCCTGGGAATACCAGGTGCTGTAAGCTTTTTAGTTTACTTCACTAATGTTCTAACCTTTTAAATAGCCCGTTTTTGGCAGCAGATTTCGCTTACGGCCATACCACTTTGAGAACGCCCGATCTCGTCTGATCTCGGAAGCTAAGCAGAGTCGGGCCTGGTTAGTACTTGGATGGAAGACCGCCTGGGAATACCAGGTGCTGTAAGCATTTTTGTTTAAAAAAAAAAAAAAAAAAAAAAAGAGTCTAAGAGTTTGTTCAAAATGCCTAAAATTGTCTCTGAGTTTCTTCAAAAAGCCCAGTCTTGGCAGCAGAATTTTTTCAGAAAGTCTCAAAAAATCTATGAATTTCTTCAAAAAGGCCGTTTTTGGCAGCAGATTTCGCTTACGGCCATACCACTTTGAGAACGCCCGATCTCGTCTGATCTCGGAAGCTAAGCAGAGTCGGGCCTTTTTAGTACTTGGATGGAAGACTGCCTGGGAATACCAGGTGCTGTAAGCTTTTTAGTTTACTTCACTAATGTTCTAACCTTTTAAATAGCCCGTTTTTGGCAGCAGATTTCGCTTACGGCCATACCACTTTGAGAACGCCCGATCTCGTCTGATCTCGGAAGCTAAGCAGAGTCGGGCCTGGTTAGTACTTGGATGGAAGACCGCCTGGGAATACCAGGTGCTGTAAGCTTTTTAGTTTACTTCACTAATGGTCTAACCTTTTAAATAGCCCGTTTTTGGCGACAGATTTCGCTTACGGCCATACCACTTTGAGAACGCCCGATCTCGTTTGGTACGTTCCAAGAAGGGAGTAGGCTGCAGTTGGGGAGGAAGGCTCTCCTCCATTTTGTCTATGTTTTATAGTTTTTGTTTGATTTAGTTTTAAAGTTTGTTTTTATTATTATTTGTCACGATTTAACCCCAGGCAGTTTTTTAACTGTTTGGGGTTGAGTTTTTCTTTTTACCTTTTTGATATTGGTGGAGAGGTGTATAAACAAGGAAGGACGTAATGGACAATCGAACAGGACTGGAAAAGGAACATGAGAAAAAGGATAATGAATTGGATGAAGATACTGATCTACGCAAAAGGATAATGCAAGAAAAAAGTGAAAATCAAGAAGAAGAAACATGGGCAACTGCAAAAGGAAGGACAGAACAACAGAAGATACAAGGTAAAGAAAAAGATGTTGTAAATGGTGAAAAGAGAAAGAAGACAATCAAAAAGAAGATATGATAAATAAATTGAGAGGAAAATTGAGATATCAGAGAGAATACAAAAGGGAAACTACACTAACAATGAATGTGAAAAACCCAGAACAACTAACGGTTATGATGATAATTAAAGCTGTGGAGGACAAAACTGGAATGGGCAAATTATATGGACTAAGGAAAAAAACTGAATTTGAATATGAGCTCACATTGGAGAAAGAAGAAGACTGTGAACAATTATTGGATGGAATACAAATAAATGGACAATGTTGTGAAATAAGCAAACTTTGTGCAACGGAAAGAATGGTATCTTTTTTACAACTACCAAACTATATAAATGATGAGGATGTTTTACAAAAACTGACAAGCTGGGGGGTTACACCGATACTTCCTCTGAGAAGGAGGTATTACCCTGGGACAACTGTGGCGGATGGAACAAGATTTATTCGAGTTAAATTTCCAAAAGATGTGGTGTCACTGCCATACAATACAAGATTTGACACAGAAGAAGGCACACAGTTTTTCAGGGTGATTCATGATCACCAGGTGAAGACGTGCAGAATATGTGCAAGTGTGGATCATGAAAAGAAGGACTGTCCACAACTAATTTGCAGAGAATGCCTGGAGCAGGGGCATTATGGGCAGGACTGCAAAGCCCCGCGGTGCCAAGGCTGCGGAAAGGCATTTCTCAGGTGCAGATGTGAAACATACGAAGATGAACATGAGGAAATGGAGACGGAGCTACTCGACAACGGGGAGAATGTGGAAGAGGATTATGTGGGAAATGAAACACAACAAACACATGGATTAACTATGGATATACAGAGCAGAGAAGAAGAAGGAGGGAGTAAAGACAAACGGGAAGGAGAAAAAGAGACAGAAATGGTAACAGAACTACAACAAATGGCAGATAAAGTTGAACAGGATGGGATAGAAAACAAAGAAGAAGACAATGAAGGAATAAAGGACAGTACAAACATAGATGAGGTAAGAGACATTACGAATAAAACTACTGGTGGAAAGGAAAGTGTGAAGAAAAACATTTTGAGTGGTGGGAGTAAATTGAAAACAACAGCACAAATTAACATTGAGAAGGTGATGGAAAAACAAAGAATAAGAAGAGAATCTAAAGAAAAAAAGAAAAAAAAGGTAGAAAGGACATGTTTAAGAGAGGAAGAGGGGAGAGAGACTGAACAAAAGTGAAGTGTTTGATTAATGAACTGGACTGATTGAAAGTTTTTTTGGGTGTTTTTGTTGTTCGTTGGTTATTCTCTCTTTTTTATTTTTATTTTTTTTATTATTTTATTTTTATTTCATTTTTATTAATGAGTTCTTTATGTGTTGTATCGCTGAATGCTAGAGGATTATCCAAATGTCAAAAGTTTGAAAGATTAATGTGTCTGACCAAAAAATGTGATGTGCTATGTTTACAAGAAACGAAATGGGAAGATAAAATAAGTGATGAAATTAGAAAATTATGGAACGGAGAAATATATAGTAATTGTGATATGGAAAGGAAGAGAGGAGTAGCTATTTTAATAAGAAAAGGGATATTTGAAGAAGTAGATATAGATTATAAAGACACAAAGGGAAGAATAATAATTGTAAAATTTTTGTGTAATGGAAAGGAAATGAAAGTGTGTAATATACATGCACCAAATGATGAAAGAGATAAATTTAATTTTTACAGGGATATGAATGAGTTAATAGAAAAACATGACAACATTATGGTGTTAGGTGATTTTAATACTGTAATACAGAGAATTGATATAGATGATTCAATGGGATTTAGAAGAGATAGAGGGAGGAATGAACTACATAACATAATGGAGAAATATAATATGGTGGATGTGTGGAGAGAGAGGAATGGTATGAAAAGAGAATATTCAAGAAGAAAACTTGTTGACAGAGTACTAAAGCAAAGTAGAATAGACTTATTTTTATGTAAGAAAAAGGAAGCATATTATGTCACAAAGGCTTCTTACAAAAATTATAGTGAGAGTGATCATGATTTTTTATGGATATTGATGAATTTTAATGAGACTGATAAAGGACCGGGGGTGTGGATATTAAATACAGAACTTCTAAAAAATGAAATATACAGAATGGAAATAGAAAGCATAATAATTAACAGTGTAAATGATGAAATGTATGAAATGGAAAAAGGATTTTGGTGGGACATTCTAAAAAAAAGAATAAAAAAATTCTCAATGGAATATTCAAAAAAATTGCAAAAAGTCAAAAAGATGAAAGAAAATAAGATAAAAAAAGAGTGGGATGAAGAAATGAGGAAAGTAAATGAGCATGATGAAAATATTGATAAGATAATAGAATTACAGGAAGAATTAAAGAAAATAGAAGAAGAGAAGTGTAAAGGAGCAATAATAAGAAGTAGGGCGAAAGACATTGTAGATGGAGAAAGAAGTACAAAATATTTTTATGAATTAGAAAAAACAAGACAGAGAGCGGATATAACAAAAAGTATTAAAACAGAAGATGGGAGGATTGTAGAAAATAAAACAGGAATTTTAGAAGAAGTCAGAGCATTCTATAAGGATTTATTTACCAAAAATGAGATAGTTTTAGAAGATGAGGAATTTGTATTAAGTAAAATACAGGTTAAAGTTAATGAGGGAGATAAGGAAATGTGTGAGAGTGAGATTACGGAATTAGAAATAGGAATTGCAATTGATCAATTGAAAAATGGTAAAAGTCCAGGAATAGATGGATTAACAGCTGAATTTTATAAGGTTTTTAAAGATGTGTTATGTCCAATTTTAAAGGAAATATTTATAGATATTTTTAGAAAAGGGAATTTAACTAATAGTATGAAGAAAGGTATGGTGAAAATAATTTACAAGAAAAAAGGTGATAAGAGAGACCTAAAAAACTACAGACCACTAAGCATGTTGAATACAGATTACAAAATATTAGCCAATCGATTGAAAATAGTAGTACCAAATATAATTACTACAAATCAAGCATATGCTGTTCTAAGAAGAGATATTACTGATGTCATTAACAATATAAGATATATGATATGGTACATGAGGGAGGAGAAAGAAACAGGATATATAATAAGTGTGGATTTAGAAAAGGCTTTTGATAGAGTTGAACACAAATATTTGATACATGTGATGGAGAGATTTGGTTTTGGGGAGAATTTTTTAAAATGGATAAAATGTTTATATACAGACATAAGTAGTTGTGTAAAAGTGAATGGTTTTTTAACTAAAGATTTTAAAATAACGAGATCAATCAGACAAGGGTGTCCTATGTCAGCATTATTATACACTATAGTATCTGAAGCTTTAGGATTGGCAATAGACCAGGAAAAGAACATAAAAGGAATACGCATAAAAGGAGAAGAATCAGAACAAAAAATATTTCAATATGCAGATGACACGACATTGTTTGTAAAAGATATTAAAAGTATGGATAAAGCAATGGAAGTTTTAGAAAGTTATTGTAAAGGAACAGGGGCAAAAGTTAATAAAGAAAAAAACTACATACATGAAAATTGGATTACCGAATGATTTACTGAATAAAATGCAATTTAAGGAAGAGAAGAAGAATATGAAAATTTTAGGTATAAGGGTTGGAGAAAATGAAATAAGGGAAGTGGTATGGGAGGAGGTTTTAAAAGGAATGGAGAAGAGATTAAATTTCTGGAAATTAAGAGGCTTATTTTTAAAAGGGAAGGTTTTAGTTATTAATTCTTTGTTTTTATCAAAAATGTGGTATGTATTGGGTTCTGTGAGTTTGCCTATATGGGTGTATAAGAAAATGAAATCTATTGTTTTAAACTTTTTATGGGAAGGGAAACCATCGAAAATTGCTTATGACACTCTAATTGGAAAGGTGGAGGAAGGAGGGTTGGGACTAATAGATCCATTAATAAGAATGAAAAGTATAAGAATAAAAACTGTTAATAAATACTGGAAACATGGGAAATATGCGTGGAAGGGTGTAATGAACTATTTTTTAAATAAATGTGGAAAAATGGGAGATGATGTTTTATGGATGAAGCTAAAAGAAAACATGATGAACGGAATACCGGAGTTTTATAAAGAGGTTGTAAAAGCATGGGGTGATTTTAGAAAGCATGTTGTTTGTACGTCTTTTAACAGGGAAGAGATTTTAAGACAACCATTGTTTTTAAATAATCATATTAAAAAGGGAAATGACGCCATTTTTTTATAAAAAATGGTTTTATGCGGGGATAAAGCAAATAAAAGATATCTTGTATGAAGTGATACCTGGTTTTGTACCGGTGCAAGTAATAAGAGACGCAATTGTAGAAAATTATGAAAATGAAACTAAAACAGTCTTAGAAAAACAATACAAACAAATGAAAGAAGTAATACCGGAAGAATGGATAAATATTATAGAAGGTACAGAAGAAACAAAGTGTAATGATGGAATGATGATTGATTTTAAAAGTAATGACAAACAGCATGCTTTTAAATATGGTATTTTAAAGATGTTTTATTCTTGTTTATGTAAAGATGTTTTTATCACACCAAGAGCAGAAGGATATTGGCAAAGATTGTACCCAAGCATGGAAACTAAGAAAACATGGAAAAATCTAAGACAGGGGTGTCAAACTCATTTTGGTCTGGGGGCCGCATACAGCTTAATCTGATCTCAAGGGGGCCAGACCAGTAAACTCATAGCAAAATTACATAGAACTAACAATAAGTCCACTATTTTTCTTTGTATTAGAGCAAAGAAGAAGTAAATTATAAAAATCTTTATATTAAAAGAATTGTCCTTTTACAAAATATATTATGAACAACCTAATTAGTATGTGCAATTTCAACAACACTATTACTCAGTTTAACATTTATTTAAGTGCATTATGCATAAAAACTGATCACAGTTATTGTACAATGTCGCAAAACATTTAGTCACAGTTTTGTGGAACTTAAAAACACTGTCCTGCATGTTAACATAAATCAAACATCAAAATATAGAAATTATTTAAAACCCATTTTCAAATTCTGGGAAGCAATTCTGAACACATGAATTGACTCCACACACTTAAAATCTTAAGTGGCAGCTGTTTTAAAAAGAAAATCTTTGTAAAATTTGCAAATTTATACAAAAGTACAGTATGTAAGTTTTTTTAAAACAGAGTTTTTTTTTTTTAAAGTAAACATATTTACTTTATCAATTTGCCCCTGAAACTTGGCATCTTTTAGCCTGCACAAGTGCATCAATATCAGGCATCATGTCCTGAGTAGCAGCCAATTTTAGAATCTCATTTAAGTGCTTATGTGTGAGCTTTGAGCGCAGCTTCGTTTTATTAATGTTCATTACTGAGAAAACTTGCTCACAAAGGTAGGTGGTCCCAAACATGCACAACATTTTTGCAGCCAGTGCAGTTAATTTAGGATAGCCTGGCAGGAGATACTGATAAAATGTGTCCAAGCCCACAGAGGCAAATTTGTCCTTCAATTCTACATCACACTGCAAATCAATTATTTCAAGTTGCATGTCAACGGGCACATCAGAAGCTCTGACTGTGAATGGTGAGCGAAAAATTGCGAATTCTGTCTCGAGTTCGCTAAAGACCTGAAATCGTTTCTCAAACTCCCTCAGCAACCCTGAAATCTTGTCTTTGTACTGTCTCACGTCAGGATTAACGCTTGCTGCGCACACATCTCTTAGACAGGGAAAATGAGCAGGGTCACCGCTTGCCATCTGCGTCTCCCATAATGTGAGCTTTAACTTGAATGCACGTATGCTGTCATAATACTGTGTAACAATTTTTTTGCGTCCTTGCAACATTTTGTTCAGATTATTCAAGTGCTCTGTAATATCAACCATAAATGCAAGGTCCTGCAGCCATAGTGGGCACTGTAATTCCTTAACAGGTTTACCTTTTCCCTCCATGAAATGTCCGATTTCCCCACGTAGATCAAAGAAGCGCTTCAGCAGAGCAACTCTGCTTAACCATCTTACTTCAGTGTGGTATGGCAGACCATGGGTAATGTTACAGTCACTG
>CM040839.1:29324324-29351824 GCA_022828995.1 Vimba vimba
AATTCTGGCATTAAGACCAAGACAAGGAAAGGAGTATGAACTAACAATGGAAAATGAGGAAACGTGAGGAATTGATTGATGGACTGAACATAAAAGGGGTGAATTGTGAAATAAAAAAACTGCAAAATAGGGACTATGTTGTTTCCTTCATGCACCTGCCCGTCTACCTTGATGATAGAGAAATTATAGAAAAATTGGAGGGATGGGGAGTTAATCCCATATCGAAAATTAAAAGGAGATGCTACCCGGGCACTGAAATCGAGGATGGAACAAGGTTCCTTAAAGTGAGGTTCCCTAAAGAGGTGGCATCATTGCCATACAGCACAAGGCTGGAAACAGCAGAAGGGCAGCAGTATTTTAGGGTGGTGCACAGTCACCAGGTGAAGACCTGTAGGCTGTGCATGAGCCCAGATCACCTGCTTAAAGAGTGCCCAGATTTTAAGTGCTACAAATGTGAAGAAAAGGGACACTTCGCAAGAGACTGTAATGCAGTCAGGTGCCCGGAGTGTCAGGAAATTTTAAATAAGTGTGAGTGTTGGATGGAGGAAGGAGGTAGGGAGCATCAGGTAGACGGACAGGTGCATGAAGGAAACAACGAGGAGGAAGGACAAACCGATGAAGGACAAGAGGAAGAAAATTTACAACAAAAAGAAACGGAAGGAGGAACGAGCAATAGAGAGGAAGGAGAAAGGGAACAAGAGAACGAGAAAGATAAAGAACAAACAATGGAGCAAGACACGCAATGGACAGCAATGGAAACATCGGACAGTTTTAAAAATTATCGGGATGACGTGGAGAAAGATGGACAAGGAAGGAAGGATCAAAGTAAAGAGACGGAAAGTGAAGAAGAAATAACAATGGACAATATGGACAAAGACAGAGAGGGGAGAGGACAAATAAGAAGGAGATCGTTAAAGGTAACATCGAATTTGGAAAATGCAAGAAAAAGGACTATGACAAAGAGCCAAGATGAAAGTGCAAACAGATATGAAGTGTTAAAGGGCCTGGAGGGAGAAAATGGAGAATAATGTTTTTTAGGTATTTATTTTTCTTTCTTTTAATGGTTTTAAGTTGTGTTACTTTTAATGCAAGGGGACTGATGGACATGAGAAAATTTGAAAGAGTGAAAGAAAAGTGTAGAGGAGAAGATGTCATTGTTTTACAAGAAACAAATTGGAAAGAGAGTGTGATGATGGAATACAAAAAGAAATGGGAAGGGGATATTTTATATGCAGCTGCTGGAGTTCTTACTAGGTCAAGGAAATATGATCATATAACACCAATTCTATCATCTCTACACTGGTTACCTATTAAGTTCCGTATCAATTACAAAGTATTACTACTGACCTATAAAGCCCTAAATGGTTTAGCTCCTGGGTATTTAACGGAACTTCTATCGCCCTACAATCCATCGCACTCTTTAAGATCACTAAATTCAAGGCTTCTGGTCATTCCTAGGATATCTAAGTCCACTAAAGGAGGGAGGGCGTATTCACATTTAGCTCCTAAACTCTGGAATGGCCTTCCTGATATTGTTCGAGGCTCAGACTCACTGTCCCAGTTTAAAACTAGATTAAAGACGCATCTCTTTAGCCAAGCGTTCACATAATACTTACCTTTTATACTACAGTTGAATCAGATCGAATGCATTAATATTATGAACAGCAGCTATGCTAAGTATCTGCTTTTCTGTTGTTATCTCGGGACGCCAGCCTCTCATGGAACCTTCAGATGCTCCAACACCCGTGAATAGACGACTCGACTCCTGTGAAGAGACGACTCAATGCTGGCGATATGTTATGTCCTACTTTAACTTTTTATTGTTCTTTTATTTAAATTTTTTAAGCCATATTTTCCTACACCTTTTTATCATTATATTTGTATATTTTTAATTTCATTTTTAGGACATTTTTCTACACATCTATCACTTTTATTATTAATTTACATCATTTAAATCCTATTCTTCTACACTTTTTTATCGTCTATCTTTCATTTTTAAGCCATATGATCCTACACACTATTTTGTATTGTATTTAAATCGCTATTCCCTATTTTGTATTGTTCTTTTATTTCATTTTTAAGGTTTGCAGTAAAATCCCTCTCACTGTTCCTAAGAATTAAATGACAGAAGTTCTGAGTTTTAATTAAACTACTGCAACTGCACAGCTGCAGGTTTGTCATGTGATTTCACCACAGTGTTCCACACATATCCCAAACATGACGCTCATCTGATTGAGAAGCGAGTGACGCTCACCCTGCAGTCGGGCTCCTCTCGGGCTGCTGGAGGAAGAGCTGAGCATTTGCTCATCGTTCTCAATCTCATTCAGACTCAACACTGAAGACATGTCGCTCATCGAGTCCTCCACCACAAACTGCAGAGATTGGAAGGTGTTTGATGAAAAAACCCTAAATCTGAACATTTTCTCATTCAGTTACTTCACATGCTTCCTGTAACGCTATTCAGAAGCAGCGTCAAGGCAAAAACATATATATAGTTATATCGATATACTTATATATATACTTGTATAGTTGTGTTAAATTGCTTTTGCATTGTCTGCAGGTTATCATTTATGACTTTAAATTAGAGATGCATGATTTTTGTGATAAAAATTGCAATTGAGACTTAAAATGCGATTTAAAAAAATCCAGGTTTGCTTTTTTGTAGTACTGCACAATTTGTCCAAAATGTTGTGTTTATATATATCAGAATGGCTATAAATAATAGTAGTAATAATTCTACTACTAAATTTTATTATTATTATTCATAAATAATACTAATTATTAAATTGCTAAAAAAAAACAAATATATGTAATGTTCCATTGTAAAAAAAAAAAAAAAAAAAAAAGAGTATTTAAGAAAAATGCACATTAAATCAACTCAAGTGAGCTGCTCATGTGTAAATAAACAGATTTGTGCGTCGCACTGAAACATGCAGCGCATATATTTATTTAATTAAATCACAGTCATAATGCAATTTTGGTTTAATTTCGATGCAGCCCTCCTCATGCTGCCTTGCACTTAGCGCAATTTTATTCACGCTGCTAGGCAACCTGGACACCATGGACCAGATTTTCCCATCAAAAAGGGAACCAATCACAGAACGGGGAGGGAGCAGCAAGACGATGACGACGTCTATGCGACACACCGAAGCAGTTTGTTTATATCTATGGATCCAACATGGCAGCAGATGCGATGTTACCTTTCGATGCAGCCTTAGATAGTGTTCTAAGTAGTTTAGAACGCAAGTTTATTTCGTCTTCTTCCTCGTTGAATTTCTGTCGCTCTACATACGTCATCTGGTATAATTGTATTATACTGTGTTTACCATCATTTGGAGTAGAAATGACAAAATCCTGACACCGTCATAAACCATGCAAATTAAGCTGTCGAGCTGAGACAAAGAAACTCTTTCCCGCTCAGAACTTCTTGATTCAATTGGTCTAACTACCCAAAAGAGGTGCGGACTTCAAACTCCTTAAAGGACGCACACACCATCGCGCTCTTACTTTTCCTTTTTACGGCTTTTTGTTTGGTCTTGTCTTCTCTCCTCTTCTTCAAGTTTATCTGCTCTCCGTTTTGTTTTGTGTTTTACTTTTGCTTCTTAACTTTTTGTATTAGTCGTATCTCCGGCTCCTTGCCTTGTTTAGTCTCGTGTTCACTCATCTCTACTAACAGAGAAACGGACTTTAAACTAAGTTTCTGGCAACTCTTACAAGTAAACCGTTTGAATTTCCCGCGAACTACACGAGCTCCGGAAGAACCGAAAGAATGCGTCCAACTAATGGACACACCGAGAACGGACACTCACACACACGCATTCTCGCTCAGCAACAAAAGATCAATGCAAGTATTGTCTTTTTCAAGGTTTAAATGTGTTAAGGTTATCTGCCCCTGCTTAAGGTGGTTTTGATTCTTTGCTGGTTCTCAAAGGTTCATTGTTTGTGATATGTTTGCCATTCTGTAATCTGCTCTTTCTTTCTTTATTTACTTTCATTATACTACTCATATATGCATTCTTTGTTAGATGTAGTTGTATGTTTATAGTTTCTTTTATTAAAAACCCATTATATGCTTGATTGTCTCTGTTTGCTGCTCACGGAACAAAGCCTCTTAAATGTGTACGATCATTAGCTTTATAAAGTTAAGCTTTATAAAGTGTGATCAGCCTACAAGTTAATAATCTTATAAAACAAGAAAGTTATTCCTCATGGCCAGAGTAATAGCCTCTCTTAAGAGTTGATAAGAAAATCGCATGATTCATTTGGTGGACAAACAAATTATTCGATGTGACATTAATTCTGTATATTCATAATTGATTGTAATTTGTTGTGGTTAATTATATATATACAGTGAGGAAAATAAGTATCTGAACACCCTGCTATTTTGCAAGTTCTCCCACTTAGAAATCATGGAGGGGTCTGAAATTGTCATCGTAGGTGCATGTCCACTGTGAGAGACATAATCTAAAAAAAAAATCCAGAAATCACAATGAATGATTTTTTTACTATTTATTTGTATGATACAGCTGCAAATAAGTATTTGAACACCTGAGAAAATCAATGTTAATATTTGGTACAGTAGCCTTTGTTTGCAATTACAGAGGTCAAACGTTTCCTGTAGTTTTTCACCAGGTTTGCACACACTGCAGGAGGAATTTTGGCCCACTCCTCCACACAGATCTTCTCTAGATCAGTCAGGTTTCTGGGCTGTCGCTGAGAAACACGGAGTTTGAGCTTCCTCCAAAGATTCTCTATTGGGTTTAGGTCTGGAGACTGGCTAGGCCAAGCCAGAACCTTGAGATGCTTCTTACGGAGCCACTCCTTGGTTATCCTGGCTGTGTGCTTCGGGTCATTGTCATGTTGGAAGACCCAGCCTCGACCCATCTTCAATGCTCTAACTGAGGGAAGGAGGTTGTTCCCCAAAATCTCGCAATACATGGCCCCGTTCATCCTCTCCTTAATACAGTGCAGTCGCCCTGTCCCATGTGCAGAAAAACACCCCCAAAGCATGATGCTACCACCCCCATGCTTCACAGTAGGGATGGTGTTCTTGGGATGGTACTCATCATTCTTCTTCCTCCAAACACGTTTAGTGGAATTATGACCAAAAAGTTCTATTTTGGTCTCATCTGACCACATGACTTTCTCCCATGACTCCTCTGGATCATCCAAATGGTCATTGGCAAACTTAAGACGGGCCTTGACATGTGCTGGTTTAAGCAGGGGAACCTTCCGTGCCATGAATGATTTCAAACCATGACGTCTTAGTGTATTACCAACAGTAACCTTGGAAACGGTGGTCCTAGCTCTTTTCAGGTCATTGACCAGCTCCTCCCGTGTAGTCCTGGGCTGATTTCTCACCTTTCTTAGGATCATTGAGACCCCACGAGGTGAGATCTTGCATGGAGCCCCAGTCCGAGGGAGATTGACAGTCATGTTTAGCTTCTTCCATTTTCTAATGATTGCTCCAACAGTGGACCTTTTTTCACCAAGCTGCTTGGCAATTTCCCCGTAGCCCTTTCCAGCCTTGTGGAGGTGTACAATTTTGTCTCTAGTGTCTTTGGACAGCTCTTTGGTCTTGGCCATGTTAGTAGTTGGATTCTTACTGATTGTATGGGGTGGACAGGTGTCTTTATGCAGCTAACGACCTCAAACAGGTGCATCTAATTTAGGATAATAAATGGAGTGGAGGTGGACATTTTAAAGGCAGACTAACAGGTCTTTGGGGGTCAGAATTCTAGCTGATAGACAGGTGTTCAAATACTTATTTGCAGCTGTATCATACAAATAAATAGTTAAAAAATCATATATTGTGATTTCTGGATTTTTTTTTATTTTAGATTATGTCTCTCACAGTGGACATGCACCTACGATGACAATTTCAGACGCCTCCATGATTTCCAAGTGGGAGAACTTGAAAAATAGCAGGGTGTTCAAATACTTATTTTCCTCACTGTATATATAGAGAGAGAGAGATACAAATATATGGCCTATTTATTCCATTTTTGGGATTTAAAATGTGTAGGTAATATGGCTCAAAACCAGTATGATTAATTATTAATGATTAATTATTGATTATCAATTATACATTCCCCTCATTTGAGTTGATTTTGCTACAGTATGTAATATTTCATTGTAAAATTAAAAAATGAGTCTTTGCACAATTACACAGTTTCACACTAAAGCATGCAGCGCATATATTAATTTAATTAAATCACAGTCATATAGCAATTTTGGATTTATTTCAAGAACAGTTACTGTGTTTAATAAACATTTACAAGTGCGCATTTGTAAAGACACCAAAAGTTAAAACAGTGTTTGAAACAGAACAGTTTTGGTGTCTACAGAATCCAGTTTGAAACTAGAAGTGAACTCGGACCTTCTTGTCTTGTGCGGGCGCTTCGGGACGAGCTGGAGAAACCAGTTTGCTGTTTAAGTCTCCTCTCCACTCGGTTATTCCCAGAAGAAGCCCCATCTGATGCAGTTTGATCAGGTGACGCGAGTTTGAACGGGCAACGTCCAGCAGGAGAGCTTTAGATTTGGCCTCACTGAGCACTTTAGAGAGCGGCTCCAAGAACACCTGCACAAAAATAATCAAAACACCAAATCATAAAAACACACACTGCAAAAAATGCTTTTCTTAGTATTTTTGTCTTGTTTCCAGTCCAAATATCTAGAAATTCTTAAATCAAGATGCATTTACTAGATGAGTAAAATGACATAAGATATTATGTCTTGTTTTCAAGGGGAATGTTGATGTTTAAAAAAATGATCTGCAAATGGGGTAAGAAAAATATTCTTAATTCAAACAGAAACAATATTATTATTTTTTACCCCATTGGCAGATAATTTTGCTTGTTTTAAGAATCAACACACTTAATTAATCACTTAAATAAACAAGACTTAATATCTTATATCATTTTACTACTTTAGTAAATGCATCTTGATTTAAGAAATGTTATGAAATAATATTTGGACTGGAAACAAGACAAAAATACTAAGTAAGAAAAGCAATAATATAATAATAATAAACTTTATTTTATATAGCGCCTTTAAAGCAGCTTCTCAAGGCATTTTACACAGTAAAAATACAAAGAGAAAAGGAAAAAAAAAATATTACACAGATAGAAATGAAAAGCGTACAAAAAAACAAAAGAACACACTGAAAACAAAATAATAAAAACCATTAGGAAAAAGCTAACCTTAAAAAGTGAGTTAGATTCATGGAAACACTTTATTATAAGATTGCATTAGTAATTGCACTGTGAACTAACACAAACATGAACATTGACAAAAGCTTAATAAAAGCTGTGAAGATATATTGCTCATTGTTAATGTTAGTTCATGTATTAACTAATGTTAACAAGTGAAACCTTATTTTAAAGTGGGTTGCACTTTACTTTCTAACCCTAACTTAAGTACTGAGTATTAATAAATGACTACATCTACATATTATAGGGTTAGTAATGGGGTTTGGTTTAGGGTTAGTTGCATGTAATTATGCATAATTTATAGTTATTATTACTTCTGTAACTACATGTAACATGTAACAATGACACTGTAAAATAAAGTGTTACATTTACTTTTAAAGAATATTTGGTAATGATGCACCTGAGACCCGCAGTGACGGATTGATTGACAGCTGCTGTCAGACTCTAAAATGGAGAGTGACTCACAGGGTCGCAAGGCGACGTAAAGTACATGCATCTGATGAGTTTTATCGAGTTGATGTCAATAGCGCGCGCTCTCTGTAGGCAGATTCATATTTTGCCGCTATGTGAAAAAAATCCAGCACCCTCCTGACCACTGTACTAAATAAATCTACGCTAACTTGAAGCTATCCTAACTGATGCAATACTATGCATGGTAGCTCGTACCAAGGGAGAGCGTGGTGAGCTCATACCAAGGGAGAGCGTGGTGAGCTGGAACCTGCTTACGTCACCTGCCACTGCTTACTTCACGTACCACCGCAAACATCCAATAGGAAAATTCAACTGCAGTAGCCACCGTTCAACCTGAAGAGGGCAGCACTCTGACGTTTTTACACCATATATTGTAGAATTAAAACACTTTATACCCAAATGTCAAAAAAGTTACTCGAATCAATGAACAGCACTAATAAAGCCCCATTCTTACAGATCATTAACTAAAAAAAGTTGGTTTAGGGTTTAGTTACCCTTTAAAACTGCATTAAATCAAAGACAGTCTCAAAAGCACGCTTTGAAATCGCTGGTGTTTCTGACGTCACAAACTACCTTGTAACCAATCAGATCAACGTGTGATCGTCAACCAGTGGATCTCTGAGCTGAGTGAGTGAGTGGAGGCGGGGCTCATTTGCATATTCATAGAACCGCGCATACTAAATGAGGCAAGGGTGTCGAGTTACAGTCAAGATATGTTAAGGCATGAAGACATTTTTTTCAAGGAAAAAACGTTTACATATTTTGGTGATCAAAGTTGAGTTTTAAAAGATACAATTATTGACTACAGGGGGACTTTAAAAAATATACTAAAGTGAATTTGCAACTTCAGGTCATTTATAGCCAAGCAGCAAAACACAACGTGACTCATCCAATTAGAAATTAGCTGCCAAGTGCCAGCCTAAGGTAGCCTGGTTAAAACCAGACCATTCTCAGTAGTAACTGAGTTAGGGTCTGGCAAAGCTCCTTTAATAACTCATTTCCAAAGAGGCGTCACCAACGGACGTCGCTCAAATGCCTCTGGGCGCAATTGGATAGACCTAAAACTCCTAAAACCAATCAGAGCGATCGTCATGTGTAAAGCCATATGCTGCGTCCCAATTCGCCTGTTACACTATGCCATAAAAGTATTTACTCTTTTTGTGAAGAAAATGTATTTATTTTTGAATGTGTAGCAAAAAAGTAGGCAACTTTGGGACATACTACTTCGTCATCTTTATCGGACGGATCTGTCGCGTGCATCCCATCATGTAAACTGCCCTGTCAATCATCTTGTCACAGTTAAAATCCTCTATTAAATCTAATTTAATTTCCTAACGTTTCGGAGAGAAATGTAGCACGTTCATCTGCCAGTGGGTCTTTCATAGTGTTTGCAATTTGAATATAATAATGCATTTAAAAGTTGATGCGCTTCACCAACGGATGTCGCTCAAATGCCTCTGGGCGCAATTGGATAGGCTAGACCTAAAACCAATCAGAGCGATTGTCATGTGTAAAGCCCTCCTCAACGTTTCTGATTGGTGCCGCGATTTCTCGGCATGGGGAAATGGCCTTGAATGAGCTCTTTGCCAGACTTACTTGCAGAGCAAATCTAAATTTGCCGGAAGTTGTCTGGGTTTTCCTAGGCTAAGCCTAAGGCTAATCATAAACCAACTATCCAGCAGGGAGAGTGGGATCATTATGGGAATGAAGAAAGGCGCTCGAGACTAATGATATGACAGGAGACTGAACCTCTAACCCTCGAAGAATGACACTCGGCAACGGTTGTCATGACAACAACCTAGATACAGGACTTTCTCCCGCCTCGAGAGCCTCTGGTTCCCACCCACGAGACGTCTCGTCTAACATCCCAGTGATGATGGGAAAATGATCTTCGACTATCAATACTGGTCATACTTTACTATAAGGTTCATTAGTTAGCATTAGTTAACTACCTTAGTGAACATGAACTGCATTGATCAATCTTAGTTAGTATTCATTTCAACATTTACTAATACGTTATTAAAATCAAAGGTTGGGAAAATGAGAAAATGAGCTTCGCCTAGCAATATTTGACAAACACCACAGCAATAAATGATGTTCTTCCTCAGTGTTTCTGTTTTCCAGCACAAACATCTAAACATTCTCAAATAAAAATACATTTACTGGAGAAGCAAAATGACTGAAGATATTAACAGTTCAAATATATCAGTAACATTTTACTTAAAGCCTTCATATATAATGCATTATAAAAGTATTTTGTACGCAATCATGCCTTATAATGCATTGCATGATCCTATGAATAATAATACCCACAGTTATAATGCATTATAATACTTTTCAATTCACCATTAGAAAGTATAATGAATTAAAACACTAACAAGCAACTAATTTCAGATGCAACAAGGAATTAGCAAATATTATAATGCATTTTAACTTTAGTTGCAATTACTTATAATAGGATATAATTATAACTATGGCTGCATGATATTGGAAAAAACGGACATTGCGATTTTTATTTTTCTGTGATATGAAAATCATTGAACCAGATGACTTGAATAGCTCTATTTTGATACAACAGAACAAAGATAAAACGGAAATAAACAGTGCTTTGTGTTTTTCAGGTATTTAACAGTATTCAGGTAGAAAAATGTAATAATCAGATGTAAAATAACAATCTTCACTGTATAAATTAAATGGAGAAAATCACTTTTGTAGCTTTAACTAAGATTAATTCTTTGTCTTGTATTGTTTGATGAACATTAGTGACGCAGACAGAGGCAGGTTTATTAGGCTGCTGTCACTTTAAGAACTAATGCATGGATCCAATATAACGATACGCATCCGTTTCTTTCTCAATTGATTACGTTCATAAGCAACTGTGTTTACGAGGATACTCGTCGAGACGGGCATATTGACAATGTCGTGTGTTTGTGTCCCTTCAAGCACAAAAGGCATGCAGCTGTTGTATTACAAATTTATTAAATGTTTAAATTAGGTTACCTTGTGTTTTACATTGAGGCATAGATGATTAGATTCAAAGAAGATTAAGTCAAGCAACCCAGGTGTCTGACATTAACCCTCTGGGGTCGGCAAACGCGCCCGCGCGTTTTGCTGGATTTTCTTCACATTGTAGCACAATAAACTTAAATTACTCCGTCATTTATGGTCATACAGAAATAAAAAATATAAAAAAAGAATCAGTGATATTTCTACTTTTGTATGTGTCCACTTACAATCAAATCAAAACATTGTGCTTTTGTAAAATAAAGAAAATAAACAAGGTGTGCTTTCTGCCTCTCCGTCGCGGTGAACTTTTTTTTCTTGAGCACGTCTATAAACTGAAACAAAACTCAGCGAATACTTGTCACACATTTATGAGCCATATACCTTTATAAACATTTAAGTGTGTACTTTTAAATGATCGGATTCAAACTGAAAACAAATATTCTCTGTTTAAGTAATTTGTATAAAACCAACAAGATGTCCAGTATCTCAAACGCTTGCTCATTATTTTTAATTTGACCACGCCCACACACGCAAAAGAGATTCACATGCAAATCTCCACATGGAACGCGAACGCGCTCATTACCTCAAAAACAAAGCACGAAAAAACTTCATAAGTCTCTGCTTTTCGTCGTCGAGTTTGGAAGACGCGCCTGAGCTTACATTGGATTTACCTCAGAAGAAGAAGAATGCGTTTTGAAGACAAGAAACATGTAAGGTAATAAATTCTTAATTATTAGTTCATGTTATTGTTGCATAAACTTCACATTGCAGTTGAACTGTTGCTAGATATATGGTGAATATTATAATATTTAGACCAGTGTTTACTGTTACTGTGTTTGTGGATATCTGCTCAAACGTATATGTATAATATGGTAACCATAATGTTTCAAAAACAAACTTAATTTAAAGCATTAAGGCACTTAATTGATACATTTTTCAGAAAACAAAACATATATCTTATCAAAATGAGTTTGTGATTAAAACAAGAACAAATCTGCCATTGTGGTCAGAAAAATTAACATAATCTAAAGTGAAAACCACAATTTTTCTGACCCATTGACAGATATTTGTGTTTGTTTTAACTACAAACTGACTTAATTTTGATAATGTTTTCAGAAAACAACACTTTATAACTAAATAATTTTTAATTCTCAAGTTAATATCTTAATGTATCTGTTTAGACATTTGTACTGAAAACAATATGTGTTTTGTAATGCACAGTGAAAGTTGGTTTCTTCCAGAATTTGACTGATTTGGCTCTTTACCTGCTGCAGTAGTTCCTTGCAAATTCTGGTGGGCATCTTTGCGATGCATTCGAGCACAAACCGAGCCACGCCGCCGTACAAGTATTCATCTTCCCCGGGCGCTATTGCTGTTTCCAAACGAGAATGCAAACATGACATGAGTCCAGCACTACATCATTGGCAGAGATAATGTGTTACAGACAAGATAAACAAACCAGTGCAGACTAGGCCTTTCACAATATATCACAATACAATAATGCAACAATATGTGCCGTGGATAGTTCACCCAAAATAAAAAATTACTGTGTGAGAAAACATTCAAGTTTAGTGTCAGTACTACTATAAATAACGCTGAATATAATGTATAATAATGCAATTGGGGAATATTTGTGGGTCCTGATAATGCCAAATGTTAGCAGTAAAAGTGTCCTACATTATTTTAAATATATCTAGTCAGTGACAGAGTGCAAACATATTCATGTGAAATAATTCTGTATTTTCAGCTTCAGTATCATGAATATTGTTATGCTGGTGTCTCTATTGTCCTGTGCTTTGGGATTAGTCCAAACCTAATCATTTACACACACAGTGTAATACCAAATTTAGCATTTTAATCAACAGTACATTTTTTGCTAACATTTTAAAAGAAAATTAATCTTAATTCAAGACGTGAGAAAAGCTCCTCCTACCTTCTTGCGCAACTGCGAGGTTCAGCGCACTCTCCATGTGATTGGCTAAGAGCGCCGTGGGCGTGTTCGGTATCCCATCAGACACCACGATGGAGACCAGGTGACCAGCGGTGCCGACCGGGTCCAGAGCCTGTGCCGACTTTGAGAAGTGCTTGTCGCTCGTATCGGTGGTGACTCTCAGCAAGACACCGGGAGAAACCTCGAGGGCCCGCAGCTCCGTCTTACCTGGGTAAAGGATGTTCGCAGTGAGAACCAACAGAAAAGACATTTATCACCAATACTGACAAAAAATGACATCTAGATATTTACTGGGATTTTGATGATTAAAATGATTAGAGGATAAGCGTGTTTTTGTGATTGAATCTTGTCATAGACAAGACTTTCATATTCTGTGCAGTACTTAGTTAAAGTTCCCCTGTGTTGAAAATCCAGCTTTTAATGTTGTTTATGTGTCTATGTGGTGTTTTTAATACGCTTTAAGACAAACCATGTGTAAATTCATAAGTCGACACCATTGCTGAGTATTTCCTCCTTAAAACTGCAGTCTCAAAAGCACGCTTTGAAATCACTGATGTTTCTGACGTCACAAACTACCTTGTAACCAATCAGATCAACGTGTGATCGTCAACCAGTGGATCTCTGAGCTGAGTGAGTGAGTGGAGGCGGGGCTCATTTGCATATTCATAGAACCACGCATACTAAATGAGGCAAGGGTGTCGAGTTACAGTCAAGATATTAAGGCATGAATATTTTTGTTTTTTCAAGGAAAAACATTTTAATATGTAATTTTAGTGGTCAAAGATGAGTTTTAAGTGATAAAATTCTCAGCTGAAGGAAATAATACATTGTTTATCAGCTTTAATATCTCAGCTACATTTTCTTATCGGGCCGAAAACAACAACATTATAAATGAACATACAGACCCTTTCCAAAAAATTTGAATATCATGGAAAAGTTTATTTATTTCCATAATTCCATACAAAACGTTAAACTTCCATAGATTATAGATTCAGGGCCCACAACTTAAATGATTTCAAGTATTTAGTTGTTTATTTGTACATAATTTGGGCTTCCAGCTCATAAAACCCACGAAAACAGGATTTAAAAAAATTAGAATATTACATGAAATCACACAGTAATTACACAGTGATACCATGGTCATTGAACCAGGTTTTGGTTCTTTTGGCAGTGTGGGCAGGTGCAAATCCTGCTGGAAAATGAAGTCAGCATCTCCTAAAGCTTGTCTGCTGAAGGATGCATGAAGTGCTCTGAAAATGTCCTGGTAGACGGCTGCGTTGACTCTGGATTTAATAAAGCACAGTGGACCAAATATCCTCTTTTCTGATGAGAGCAAATTTTGCATCTCATTTGGAAACCAAGGTCCCAGAGTCTAGAGGAAGAATGGAGAGGCACACAATCCCAGATGCTTGAAGTCCAGTGTGAAGTTTCCACAGTCTGTGTTGGTTTGGGGAGCCATGTCATCGGCTGGTGTTGGTCCACTGTGCTGTCCACTCAACGCAGCCGTCTACCAGGACATTTTCAGAGCACTTCATGCTTCCTTCAGCAGACAAGCTTTATGGAGATGCTGACTTCATTTTCCAGCAGGATTTGCACCTGCCCACACTGCCAAAAGAACCAAAACCTGGTTCAATGACCATGGTATCACTGTGTAAATTACTGTGTGATTTCATGCAATATTCTCATTTTTTGAAATCCTGTTTTCGTGGGTTTTATGTGCTGGAAGCCCAAATTATGTACAAATAAACAACTAAATACTTGACATTGTTTAAGTTGTGGGCCCTGAATCTATAATCTATGGAAGTTTAACGTTTTAAATGGAATTATGGAAATAAATACACTTTTCCATGATATTCAAATTTTTTGGAAAGGGTCTGTATATCAGCTGATAACGATATGGTGGCCGATATATCGTGCATCACTAGTTTTAACGATGTAGGATGGTGACATTATCAAGTATGAGTTTATATACTCATATTTCTATATGATCTAGCTAAGCGACATCAAATAAGAGTGCTCTTTTCCCCAATATCAGCACATATATTGCAAATGTCATATTGGTTTTATACAACTGAACATCAGAGTTTTTATCTTTGGTCGATGTATTTCTTTAAGGGCAAAGATGGCGGCTGAGGGTGTGGGTGGTTTGTTAGGCTCCATTCTTACGGTTTATTCTGCCTCCATCTGCCACTACTCGCTGTTTTAACCCTTGGTTTTAAACAGATATTTACCATTGCAAAGACAAGCTTAAAACGGAGAAGTAGAATCAACAATAAGGATAAGGGAAATGGTAATGTTTGCACACTGCTGCTCTGCTGCTGGCTTTTGCTGGTGCCACTCGGACAATGCTTTAATGTGGACAACATGAAAAAACAAACGCCAAAAATAACAGACTACACTGCATTCTCAAACAAAATGCCGAAATGGAATTTCTTTGGACATGGATACCTTGTAATCTACTCTATCACCAGGCGAAACAAATATTTCCATGACACATCAAACAGTAACAAACAAAATGCTCGGAAAAGAGGCAAGTGGTATGCTCTCAGTATACTACTGACTCTGATTGTAGTATCTGGTGATGTACAACTAAACCCCGGACCTTTTCTCCGGAACAAACATCAACAAGTGGACTAACTGAGGCGCGGCGAGGTGCGAGCCTCTGTGGGGCAGCGGCTTTCAGTGGAGCGGCGGACCTGCTTGAGATCGACCAACGGAGCCTCTGTCCACCTGTCTGCCCTGTTTTCCACTCGGATGGAAGTGAACTGTCTGGTGAGTGTGAACAACCCTACTTTCACAAGCAACCTCAGCTGCCAGAGCGGATGATAAGTGCAGCTAATGGAACCTTAAAACACAATGTAAACAAGGTATCCGATCAGCACGAAAACAACAGGAATTTTGAATTTTCCAGACTGTAAATCATGCAAAGGTGATATGGGATAAACCTAAGGGTATCCTGGGTGGACACTTGAACATTCGGAGTATAATATCAAAAGGAGATCAGATTCAACATCTACTGACGGACTCTAACCTAGACTTCCTAGCTTTGAGCGAAACCTGGCTTAATCGTAACATCGCAACCAGTATGATTGATGTTCCTGGCTATGTTTGTTATAGAAAGGACAGATCATCTGGCAGGGGAGGGGGTGTACTGATTTATGTCAGAGATATTCTTAAATGTAAGGAAATCAAATTGGACACATCTTTGGAATGTTTAGCCTTAAATGTAGTACTGTTCCCCAAGATGAATTTTAATATTGTAATCCAGTACAATCCACCATCACATGATGTTTCATTTTATCGTGATTTCTAATTGTTTACATTGTTAAATTGTCGTTCTGAATGTCTCTTTTTTGGAGATGTTAATATAAATTGGTTAGATAAACATAGTAAGCAAAAGCTGAAAATGATAATGTAAAAACATAATTTTCAGCAGATAGTAAAGGGTCCAACTAGAATCACTCGAACAAGTAAAACCATGATTGATTTGATAATGACAAATAGACCTGAAAGAATTACAAGGATGTACAACTTAATAACAGGCCTCTCTGACCATAATATGACTTTGATTATCAGAAAACTAACAAAACAGCGTCTACCAGTGTTTATGAATGAACATAGTGTTGGGAACTTTTTCCTTCTTCGAAGCAAGACCAGGAGACGTTGGGATCGCGTTCAAACAGAAGTTATTCTTTATTGAGCGCGGCTGCGGTTCGTCCAACATTCTAAAGTACATAACTGTTCATGGTGTCTTATAGGCATTTAAGGAGGAGGGACTTTTGAAGGTGGAGACAAATTCAAACAAAGCATGTAACAGGTTTTGGTAACACCCTAGACCAGGGGTCGGCAACTGGCGGCCCCAGCAATATTTTCTGGCCCGCCGGATTATTTTGGAAGTCCGTTTTTTTCTTTTTTTTATCAGCCTATTTTTATTTTACAATTACGGTTTACAAATAGGCCCCGTGTATTGGTCTGTGTACTTTTTCGTTCATTCATTATTCTATTTCGGAATGAAAGATGAAATTTAAAAAAGGGTGCAGCTTGTTTTTTTTGTTTAAAAGAAAAAAAGGCAGAAATGGCTGTATTTTGTTTTCCAAATGTATTGTTGTCATCAAAAAATAGTATTAGAAAACTGGACGACATTTCCGATATTTATTTGTACGTTTATTGTATTTCATAAATAAATACAATAATATAATAATAAATTAAAATGAAATAAAATTAAACGTTGCATTCATATTCTGGGCTCATCTGATTTTTTTGTACATAGCATAGCCTACTTTATGATTTTAGTATCATAATGATTAATAAATGCATGCACAATTATCCGTGAACTTGATTTGAACAAATGCCTTTCAACTTGTGTGTGCAAAATTCTGAATTAAATGAATGTGCAGCAATTTGTACAAATAGAGAGTCTGTAGGCTTGTTGTAGCCATTAAATAAGCGCATTTAGTTTCATATTTGTTAAAATATTATTATTATTAATATATATTATTTTTTTCCATTTATGTTGATTTATGAAAAGTGAACAGCACATACCAACACCACTTCCAGATTTAATTTCGGAAATTGCCTGCTGTACCTCAGTAAGAAGAATTGTGGTAAATGAGAAAGAACTGTTTGCTACATTACTATTTACGTGGTTGGAGTAACAAAAATCAGGTGGACGTAAATTACAAACAGAAGAAAAGTGCTGATTAAAGGCGTCAGCCACAGAAGTCGGATCACTTATAATATTATTAATTAATAAATAATATTATTATTTATTATATAATTTCGTCAAAACAATTTAAAGAATTAATAGTACTAAGAATATTATTTATTGATTCGGATATGTTTCCTATGATCAACCGTTTGTTTTGATGAAAACATATTCTAACAAAAAGGCATTCAAAATGCATGGGGCTTTCAATTGCAATAATAAGTTCAGAAGATAAACTTGCAGAAACATAAGTAGCAACTCCTCCACCACGACTGCCTCTGTCTGCTCTATATACATTATAGCCATCAAGATTTATTTCATCATCACGTACATTACTATTTAACCAAGTTTCAGACAGAGTAATAACAGCAGGTTTGTTATAAGAGAGCCATGCTCTAAGAAGATCAATTTTATGAGGTAGACTCCTAATATTTAAGTGAATAACTAATAAGCCTTTAACCATAGTCATTCAGAAGTAGATAAGAGAGAGGGGCATGGGATTGGATGGAAGAGCAACACACATAGACACACACACACATCCACACTCGTTTCTCTAAGCACACACAAACAAGCACAGACTGCCTGGTCCAGAACATTGAAAATAAAAAATAAAAAAGGAAAAAGGAAAACCAGACTATCTGCCAATATATGATGAATGTTGTATTTACATCATTTACTTCTTAAACTCCCAATATGAACAAAACAAAAGAGAGCCCATTCTAGTAACATTATAAAAATAAATAAATCTCACCATACAACTAAGGGGAATATGCTTCAACTTTTTATCAGCAAGGGCTTATAGAACACAATTTGCTTAAAGCAAGGGGATAATTAAAGTGATGTCGTCTCTCATCTATTCAATTCAAATCAATTCAAAGCCTTAAAAAAAAAAAAAAAAAAGATCTATAGGCAATTACAAATTACACCAATTTACACCATTTTGCAGCAAGTTCCCTCGAATAAAGTAAAGTCAATAAGTAAAGTCAGTCAGCATTTTAAAGCACCCTGTAGAAAACAGTTCGCTTCTGCTGGAGTTTTGAACAGAAGAGGTTTCCCATTGAAGATAATCCTGAGAGTGGCCGGGTAAATCAGAGTATATTCCAATTTACGTTGTTGGAGTTGTTTCTTGATGTCATCAAATTGACGTTGCTTGCTAAGCAAAGCAGCACTAAAGTCAGGAAATATATGGATACGATCACCGTTATACTCAAGTTGTTTTTTCTCCCGGGGGAGAAAAGTCAGAGGATTTTATGCCTATCAAGGAGACTGAGACACTTCACCATAATCACCCTTGGCCTAGCGCTGTCCTTGGTCCGATGCATTGGAGAGCGGTGAGCCCTCTCTATAGCTGGGGGAGTAGTAAAGCTTTCTTTCCCGAATAGCTGCTGGATCAGACTGGAAATAAATCCACATGTGTCCTTGCCCTCCAATTCCTCGGGAACATGAATAAAGCGCAGGTTATAAACCCTGTTACGATTCTCGGCATCATCCACCTTGTCCCGCAGGTAAGCGTTTTCACTCTCAAGTGTTTTTATACGCTTTCCAAGATCAGATATATTATCCTCGTTGCCACCGACTCTTTGTTCAAGCTCCGATATATGTTCTCCCAGGTTTGATAGGGAAAGCTTTATTGTGTCTAAGTTCATCTGTAGATTGTCCTTCTTTACATCAAAATGGGAAACCATTTCAGACTTTAGTTGTTGCAGTGCGTCCAAGAGGAATTTGTTTGACGCGGACTGCTCCATTGTAGTACTTGCACAAATCAGAGCTGACTGTTCCAATGTAGAGCTTGCTTAAATCAATAATCAGCGAAAAACTTTGTTTGTAGGCTTTTTAGATTCAATATAATACTTATCGCAAAATTAGTTGAAAGCAAATAATTCCATAATTAGCAGACAGTCTGCACCAAACACTCACGCTGCCGCCATCTTTGAACAAGATTTACAAATGCACATCTTGCTCGTTGCACACACACATATTATGTCAAAATAACGAGATATTATATTGAAATAACATTATTATTAATAATATATCTTTCAGAATATTTGATTGAATGCTGAATGTTGCGCTTGTTCAATTAAATAAAATTAAAATTTTAATTGCGATCATTAAAATAATTGAATATTAAATATTTAGTGGCCAAGTTTTGCTCATGTATATATATATATATATATATATATATATATATATATATATATATATATATTGCGATTCCATTGCGATTGCTCATATATATATATATATATATATATATATATATATATATATATATATATATATATATAGTAGTGATAGTTCATTCTAAGTTTACTCAAGTGGAAGAATGTGACTAATAAACTTAGGCCTACTAGCACTATGCATTATATTCTATATTCTATTCATTATATTTTCGGGACAAAAAAAAAAAAACAGTCCCGCGCAGACCTCCTTAAACCTTAGGTGTGTATGTGTGTGTCCCGAATAAATAATAATAAAAAAAAGGAATAAAGTTCAAAAGTCGGACTGTAAGCGAATCAAGCATGATTGCTTCGATTCGATTAGATTCGATTCCATTGCGATTGCTATTGAAATGGGAGGTGAGACAGAGTTCCTTAAGAGTATTTAATTTGTATCCATAGGCCTACTCCATGTAGTTGGCCCGCCATCAACTGGCTAAAAAAAATATTGGCCCGCGGCCAAAGTTACTTGCCAACCCCTGCCCTAGACTGAGGATCTGGCCAATCCTAATTCAATCAGCATAGAGCCATTTGGGCTCTGAAAGGCCATTTGCAGAACAAAAGGTGAGATTCTCAGTGATTCATTCGTGTGCTAATCCCATCAGTCTGAGTGAAACTGGGGCTCCAAGAGCCATTAAAGACAATAAGGAGAGAACAGGAATTGCAACTTTGCTGAGATCTTAACCTTAAAATCTAAATACAATATTCTTTACCATGATGTTATGTACGGAAGCATATTTGAAATAGATTCTTATAATTTGTTATTCTTCCTAGGCCTAAACTAGGGAATGTAGTCATTCCCAGAAATCAAAAGCAACACTTTGATAACAAATTAAATAATATTGATTGGAATGACATTTTACAAACTAAGGGCATAGACAATAGTTGCAATATTATGATGAAAACACTCACAGGACTTAAGAAATATACAAAAACTGTTAAGTGTACACAAAGAAGAAGCTCTTTACCCTGGCTGAATAATGATATTCGCCAGTTAATGAAAAAAGGGATCTTGCATTGAAAAATTCACTGTTCACTAAATCAATTACGGACCTCCTTATTTTTAAGGGATTAAGAAATCGGGTTGTTAGGGAATTTCGCTTGACAAAAACCACATACTTTACACAACTGATGGTATTTCTCTTTGGAAACACCTTAACAGTGTTACTAAACTTAAGCCCAGCCAACGAAAATTAATAACGGAGTTAGAAGTAAATGGAGTGATTAGCACTGACAGTACAGAAATCGCAAATGAATTTAATAACTATTTCATTCAATCAGTGGAGGAGCTTGCTCAAAATTTTGATACAGTAATACTATCACAGGCTAATATAACAGACTCTTTCCAGCCCTTTTATATTAAGGAAGTTGACCAAGAGAAAGCTGCTAAAATCATTAATAAATTAAATAATTCAAAGACAAAGGATTGGTTTGGATATTGCTGTTATTAAAACACACAGCTCCACTCTGATTAAACCAATAACACATCTGATAAACCTCTCCATTATAGTTGGTAAATTTCCACAAACCTGGAAAACATCAGTCATAACACCAATTTTGAAGGCTGGTGCACCAGATCAAGTAAGCAATTATAGACCAATCTCTATCTTACCAGTTCTCTCAAAGATTCTGGAAAAATTGTTGCAGAACAACTGGTTGACCACCTTGAAAATAATTTACTTATTTATCCTAAACAATTTGCATTTAGACCAGGGTATTCAACTGAAATGGCCAACTGCTACCTTTCTGAAAACATCAAGTCTTAATTAGATAAGGGTAATGTAGTTGGAGCAGTGTTCATAGATCTTTAACAGGCCTTTGATACTGTGAATCATGAAGTGCTTTTGAACAAACTAAGTACTTTTAATTTTTCTGAGCAAGCAACTGGCAGGTTTGCATCCTATCTCGAATCAAGAGAGCAGTGTGTAAAAATCAATGCAGAATATTCAACCCCCCGACAATCAAATCAAATCAAATCAAGTATATTTGTATAGCGCTTTTCACAATACAGATTGTATCAAAGCAGCTTCACAGTATTAAATTAAAATAAAATAATACAACAAAGTTCGTTTCGGTAACACTTTATAATAACGTTCAGTTGTAAGGCATTTATAAGTGGTTAGTTAATGATGAACTAATCATTTACAGAACATTCATAAATGATTAGCAAGTGATATACTAACATTTTATGTATGTTTTGTAAATTCCGTTACAAGTGAATGAATGAATGCTTTATTTCGGACATAAACATAAAACAAGTAACAAAGAAAGTAAACTGAAAAATAAAAAAGACAAACAAACCAACAATTAATGATAATAATATGAAACCAACATGTCCGAAAAGGAGTAGGATGAAGCATAAGCTTATTAAAACCTACCCCTTCTCCACTATTCAAGAAACAATCAGTTTTCCCTAATAAACATATTTACATAATACCTATCTACAAAAAAAATAGAAAATAAATAAATTAAGCAAACACATACATAAATTATTTACAAAAACACCCAATTGCTAACTCCCTTCCTCCTCCCTGTACCTTGTGAAAACCATGTGTTTATACTGCTTCTTAAACTGGATCATGCTTGGACATCGCTTAAGCTCCACACCTAGACTGTTCCACAACCTCACTCCACAAACAGAAACACAAAAACCTTTTATAGTTGTACGTGCCCGCTGATGTTTTAAATTAAACTCCCCTCTCAAGTTATAACCCCCCTCTCTGTTAAAAAACAATTTTTGAATATTTCCCGGAAGTTTATTATGTATTGCTTTGTACATGATTTGTGCTGTTTGAAAATGAACCAGGTCAATTAATTTTAATGTTTTTGATTTTAAGAAAAGTAAATTTGTGTGCTCTCTGTAACCAGTATTATGTATTATTCTTATGGCTCTTTTCTGCAATATAAATAGTGATTGTATTGAACATTTATAAGTATTGCCCCATACCTCTGCACCATACTGTAAATATGGTAAAATCAATGAACAGTAGAGAATGTGGAGTGATTTGTGTTCCAGAATATGTCTTGCTTTACTAAGAACAGAAATACTCCTTGACAATTTGCTGTAAACATATTTTATATGTGACTTCCAGTTTATTTTGTCATCAATTATTACCCCAAGAAACTTATTTTCATTTACTCTTTCAATGCTCACCCCATCTATTTGTAACTGTACCTGTGTATTCTTATTACAATTACTGAATAATATGAATTTGGTTTTACTTAAGTTTATTGATAATTTGTTTCTATCAAACCACATTTTCATTTTGCACATTTCAGTAGTAATCCTCACCAGTAGTTCATGCAAATCTCCCCCAGAACAGAAAATACTAGTGTCATCTGCAAATAATACTATTTTTAATGTTTTTGAAATGTTACATATATCATTGATATATAATAAGAACAGTTTTGGACCTAATACTGACCCCTGGGGGACGCCACAAACAATGTCCAAACATGATGATGAATATTCACCCAACTTCACAAATTGTTTTCTGTTGCTTAAATAACTTCTCACCCAGTGCAATACTAATCCCCTGATCCCATACCGTTCCAGTTTATTAATTAATATTTCGTGATTGATTGTGTCAAAAGCTTTTTTAAGATCAATGAATATTCCAATTGAATGCAGTCTTTGGTCTATTGCTTCTGTGATCAACTGAACTGATTCAGTTAGTGCCAGTGATGTTGTATTGTTTGTTCTAAATCCATATTGACTGTCAGAAAGTAATTTGTATTTGTTTATGAAATTTTCTAATCGGTTATTGAATAGTTTTTCTAATATTTTTGAAAATTGTGAAAGTAAAGAAACAGGCCTGTAATTTGTGAAGTGGTGTCTATCCCCAGTTTTATACAATGGCACAACTTTTGCTATTTTCATTTTATTAGGAAATTTACCAGTTTGAAATGATAAATTACAGATGTATGTAAGTGGTTTTGAAATCCCATCAATTACTTTTTTTAAAACTTTCATATCAATTTCATTTAAATCGGTAGATGTTTTTCCTTTACAGTTATTTACGATATGTATTATTTCTTTTTCTTCAACTGCTGTAAGAAACATTGAACACGGATTTCTCACTATGAGATTATCCTCCCAATCCCCAGATGACAGTGAATCAGGAATTTTTTCTGCTAGGTTTGGTCCAACATTCACAAAAAAATTATTAAAACTATTTACCACATCATCCATATTATCTTTTTTCATATTGTTATCAATAAAATATTGAGGGTAGCTCTTTTGTTTCAAACCATTTTTAATAATGCTGTTCAATATGTTCCATGTTCCTTTAATATTGTTTTTGTTATTATCTAATATTTTACTATAGTAATCTTTCCTACATACCCTTATAATATTGGTTAACTTATTCTTATATTTTTTGTATTTATTTTCTGCCTCTTTAGTCCTTCGTTTTATGAATTCTCTATATAGTGTATTTTTCTTTTTACAGGCATTTTGTAATCCCTTCGTGAGCCATGGTTGATCTTTGTATTTTTGTTTTCTGTAATACTGTTTTATTGGACAATTTTTATCATATAATGATGTGAATATACTTAGAAAAGTTTCATATGCACTATCAACATTGCTTTCATTATATACCTTTTCCCAATATAGTGCCAGTAGATTATTCTTAAATGCAGTTATAGTTTCCGCTGTCCTTACTCGTCTGTATTTTAGTTTGTCTTCTGGCTGTTTTCTCTGGTTATTGCTATTATAAACAGTAAAAACCGGTAGGTGGTCACTAATGTCGTTAATTAATAATCCACTCACTGTATTATTGTCAATGTCATTAGTGAATATGTTATCGATTAAAGTAGCACAATGGGATGTGATTCTACTCGGTCTGGTAATTTTGGGATATAAACTCATGCTGTACATTGTATTAATAAATTCATCAATCACTTTGTGCCTATTTGGATTAAGCAGGTCAATATTTAAATCACCACAGATAAATACAACTTTTTGATTAGTTTTTGAAAACATTCCCTCTATCCAGTTATTGAATGCTTCAATACTAGAGCCTGGTGCTCTGTATATACAGCTGATTATTACATTTTTACTTTTTTCTTCATATATTTCAATCGTTATACATTCTAATAAATTATCAATCACAGTTGTCATTTTTTCTACTACTTTATAGTTTAACATTTTATCTACATACACAGCCACTCCTCCTCCACTCTTGTTCTTTCTATTTACACAGTTAAATTCATATCCATCAAGTTCAAAATCCGTTCCTTTATCTTTATTGATCCATGTTTCTGATATAGCAATAATTTTAAATGGTTTTATAAACTGACTTAG
Source organism: Vimba vimba (assembly GCA_022828995.1). NCBI lineage: Eukaryota > Metazoa > Chordata > Actinopteri > Cypriniformes > Leuciscidae > Vimba > Vimba vimba. Next base: position 29,349,190 of record CM040839.1, read on the forward strand.
ATATTCCCTTATGTTATTGAAATTTGCATACATACTCCTGCAATTAAAATGGATTATTGATAGTTTACTATCCTTTTTAATGGTCAGATTGTACTGTTCATCTGTGTAGTAGCAGCAATTGTTGTTAATGTTAGAAAAAAAATTATTGTCCGGGTCTATGTCATGCTCCATATCGAGTAAATTATGATCAGTGTATTGAAATGTTCTCAATTCAAGTTTTTCATGATCAGCAATCCTCTGTGTTATATCTCCAATGCCTCCTGGTGTAGATGAATGACTTCTATCAGACCGTGTCATTGTGGTGTGTTGTGTATGAGCCATCATACCTTACTGTCCGGATTGTATTGATCATTCGTATTTTTCCAGTTCTTCGATGTTCCTGATGACAAGGGCTTTGGCTTGTTCAGGTATCCCATTTAATTTAATAAATACTTTACAATTTGATGTCCATGTATGTTGAATTTTTCCCTGTTTTTTCATAAGACGTGCTTTTCTGGCGATATCGCCGTTGCGTTTTGTTAGATGCTCATTGATGAATACGTTTGATCCCTTCAGTTTCCTTCCTTGTTTTAACAGAGCTATTTTGTGTTTTCGGCTGATAAATCTCATAATGACAGCTCGTTTGTCGTTGCCATCTCTCCGGGGCAAAGGGTGGCAGGCCTCTATGTTGTTGCAGTCCATTTCAATCCCTTTGGATTGTAGGAAGGCAGCCACCTGTTGCTCTACGGAGTTTACCTCCTGTTCACCGGGCTCACCCCCGTTGTCATCGTTCACCGCCCGAGCGTATGACCAGGGTTTGATCCGGAGCCCAGTCACAATCACATCATTTATACGGGTGTACTGCTCCAGCTCCGCCACTCGACTCTCCAGGTGCACCAGACGCCGGTCCTTCTCCGCGTTCTGGATCCTGAGTGCCTTTACCTCCTCCACCAGGTCCATGATGGCTTTCTGCTGCAGTTTCACAACAGAAATCTCCTCAGACAAGAAATCCAAAGATTTCTTGATGTCGTCACCCTCCTCGGCTGTCAATGCCTTCTTCGGACCCATGTTGCTAGGTTACTCGAGGTAGCGTCGTTATCCCAGCCGCTTGCTAGTTTGTCAACTAGCCGCCTTGCTCCGTTCTTTCAGTCCGTGTATCAAAAATCAGCGTCGTTAAATCAGGCAGAGTTCAAACCAAGGGTGTCGGCAGATAGACCAGTGTCCGTAATCCAAGTCAGTATCCAATAAACACAAAATAAACCCAGAATAGTCCAAAACCGAGCAGCACCAAAACACAACTCTCCATTCTCCCGTTACCCGGAAGCGGAAGCGGAAGTATCTGCTGCAAGTCATTTACTAGTGATTAATAAATGATTATTTATGAAACATGACTATGCATTCATAAATGATTAATAAATGATATATTAATTATTGTATGTATATTTTGTAGATTCAGTTAGAAGTCATTTACAATTGATTAGTAAACGATTAACTAATCATATACAAATGTTTAATAAATAATGCATTTTTTGTATGTATGTACCAATTAGATGGTGCAGAAAGTGCTGTAAATGCCTTGAATATATGTACAGATCATTTGTAACATATTTACAAGTGATGAATAGTTTACACTTTAGATTAGGGGATGCAGAAAGTGTTGTAAATCATTTATAACACATTCTGCATCCCCTAATCTAAAGTGTAAAGTATTCATCACTTGTAAATGTGTTACATATACATTTGTAGATTCGATTCTTTGATCTTATGCCTTTTTGATTCTTGAAGTGGTAATCTACGAATGATGTGTAACACATTTACAAGTGATGAATAGTTTACACTTTAGATTAGGGGATGCAGAAAGGGTTGTAAATGATTTATTCATGCGTTTACACATCTATAACAGGTGTTGAACACTGTAGTGTGTAGTGTAGTGTAGTGTGTACTGCAGTGTAAGTGCTGACTGGTGAGGGTATAGACAGCTGTCTTCTGTAGTGTAGTGTGTAGTGTGCACTGCAGTGTAAGTGCTGACTGGTGAGGGTATAAACAGCTGTCTTCTGTAGTGTAGTGTACTGTAGTGTGTAGTGTAGTGTGCACTGCAGTGTAAGTGCTGACTGGTGAGGGTATAGACAGCTGTCTTCTGTAGTGTAGTATACTGTAGTGTGTAGTGTAGTGTGCACTGCAGTGTAAGTGCTGACTGGTGAGGGTATAGACAGCTGTCTTCTGTAGTGTAGTGTACTGTAGTGTGTAGTGTAGTGTGCACTGCAGTGTAAGTGCTGACTGGTGAGGGTATAGACAGCTGTCTTCTGTAGTGTAGTATACTGTAGTGTGTAGTGTAGTGTGCACTACAGTGTAAGTGCTGACTGGTGAGGGTATAGACAGCTGTCTTCTCTGAAACACATGGAGTCTTTAACCACTGTGCACCTGATGTGAGCAAAACATACAAAAAAAAAAAAAGTAACAATTTATTAAACATTTATGAAACGCATAGTCATGTTTTGTAAATGATTAGTTAATTATTAACTAATCAATTGTAAATTACTTCTAACTGAATCTACAAAACATACATACAATAATGAACATATCACTAATTAATCATTTATGAACGCATAGTCATGTTTTGTAAATGATTAGTTAATCATTAACTAATCAATTGTAA
>CM040839.1:29356824-29389324 GCA_022828995.1 Vimba vimba
CTATGGTAAATCATGCTAGAATCAGTAAATCATACTTGAACATGGTAAATCATGATATACTATAGTAAATCATGGTAAACTATGGTAAATCGTGGTAAATCATGGTAAACTATGGTAAATCATGCTAAACTATGGTAAATCATGCTAGAATCAGTAAATTATACTTGAACATGGTAAATTGTGGTATACTATAGTAAATCATGGTAAACTATGGTAAATCATGGTAAATCATAGTAAACTATGCTAAAACATGCTAGAATCAGTAAATCATACTTGAACATGGTAAATCGTGGTATACTATAGTAAATCATGGTAAACTATGGTAAATCGTGGTAAATCATGGTAAACTATGGTAAATCATGGTAATCTATGATAAATCATGCTAGAATCAGTAAATCATACTTGAACATGGTAAATCATGGTATACTATAGTAAATCATGGTAAACTATGGTAAATCGTGGTAAATCATGGTAAACTATGGTAAATCATGGTAATCTATGATAAATCATGCTAGAATCAGTAAATCATACTTGAACATGGTAAATCATAGTATACTATAGTAAATCATGGTAAACTATGGTAAATCGTGGTAAATCATGGTAAACTATGCTAAATCATGCTAGAATCAGTAAATTATACTTGAACATGGTAAATTGTGGTATACTATAGTAAATAATGGTAAATCATGGTAAATCATGGTAAACTATGCTAAATCATGCTAGAATCAGTAAATCATACTTGAAAATGGTAAATCGTGGTATACTATAGTAAATCATGGTAAACTATGGTAAATCGTGGTAAATCATGGTAAACTATGGTAAAATCATGGTAAACTATGATAAATCATGCTAGAATCAGTAAATCATACTTGAACATGGTAAATCATGGTATACTATAGTAAATCATGGTAAACTATGGTAAATCGTGGTAAATTATGGTAAACTAAGGTAAATCATGGTAAACTATGGTAAATCATGCTAGAATCAGTAAATCATACTTGAACATGGTAAATCATGGTATACTATAGTAAATCATGGTAAACTATGGTATATCGTAGTAAATCATGGTAAACTATGGTAAATCATGCTAGAATCAGTAAATTATACTTGAACATGGTAAATTGTGGTATACTATAGTAAATCATGGTAAACTATGGTATATCGTAGTAAATCATGGTAAACTATGGTAAATCATGCTAGAATCAGTAAATTATACTTGAACATGGTAAATTGTGGTATACTATAGTAAATCATGATAAACTATGGTAAATCGTGGTAAATCGTGGTAAACTATGCTAAATCATGCTAGAATCAGTAAATCATACTTGAACATGGTAAATCATGGTATACTATAGTAAATCATGGTAAACTATGGTAAATCGTGGTAAATCATGGTATACTATAGTAAATCATGGTAAACTATGGTAAATCATGGTAAATCATGGTAAACTATGGTAAATCATGGTAAACCATGCTAGCAACATGGTAAAAAAAATTTCTAGCATCATGCTAGCAACATGATAATCATGCTAGCATGGTAAACTATGGTAAATCATGGTAAACTATGGTAAATCGTGGTAAACTATGGTAAATCATGCTAGAATCATAGTAAATCATACTGGAACATGGTAAATCATGGTATACTATAGTAAATAATGGTAAACTATGGTAAATCATGGTAAATCATGGTAAACTATGGTAAATCATGCTAAACTATGGTAAATCATGCTAGAATCAGTAAATTATACTTGAACATGGCAAATCGTGGTATACTATAGTAAATCATAGTAAACTATGGTAAATCGTGGTAAATAATGGTAAACTATGGTAAATCATGGTAAACTATTATAAATCATGCTAGAATCAGTAAATCATACTTGAACATGGTAAATCATGGTATACTATAGTAAATCATAGTAAACTATGGTAAATCGTGGTAAATAATGGTAAACTATGGTAAATCATGGTAAACTATTATAAATCATGCTAGAATCAGTAAATCATACTTGAACATGGTAAATCATGGTATACTATAGTAAATCATAGTAAACTATGGTAAATCGTGGTAAATAATGGTAAATCATGGTAAACTATGGTAAATCATGCTAGAATCAGTAAATCATACTTGAACATGGTAAATCATGATATACTATAGTAAATCATGGTAAACTATGGTAAATCGTGGTAAATCATGGTAAACTATGGTAAATCATGCTAAACTATGGTAAATCATGCTAGAATCAGTAAATTATACTTGAACATGGTAAATTGTGGTATACTATAGTAAATCATGGTAAACTATGGTAAATCATGGTAAATCATAGTAAACTATGCTAAAACATGCTAGAATCAGTAAATCATACTTGAACATGGTAAATCGTGGTATACTATAGTAAATCATGGTAAACTATGGTAAATCGTGGTAAATCATGGTAAACTATGGTAAATCATGGTAATCTATGATAAATCATGCTAGAATCAGTAAATCATACTTGAACATGGTAAATCATGGTATACTATAGTAAATCATGGTAAACTATGGTAAATCGTGGTAAATCATGGTAAACTATGGTAAATCATGGTAATCTATGATAAATCATGCTAGAATCAGTAAATCATACTTGAACATGGTAAATCATAGTATACTATAGTAAATCATGGTAAACTATGGTAAATCGTGGTAAATCATGGTAAACTATGCTAAATCATGCTAGAATCAGTAAATTATACTTGAACATGGTAAATTGTGGTATACTATAGTAAATAATGGTAAATCATGGTAAATCATGGTAAACTATGCTAAATCATGCTAGAATCAGTAAATCATACTTGAAAATGGTAAATCGTGGTATACTATAGTAAATCATGGTAAACTATGGTAAATCGTGGTAAATCATGGTAAACTATGGTAAAATCATGGTAAACTATGATAAATCATGCTAGAATCAGTAAATCATACTTGAACATGGTAAATCATGGTATACTATAGTAAATCATGGTAAACTATGGTAAATCGTGGTAAATTATGGTAAACTAAGGTAAATCATGGTAAACTATGGTAAATCATGCTAGAATCAGTAAATCATACTTGAACATGGTAAATCATGGTATACTATAGTAAATCATGGTAAACTATGGTATATCGTAGTAAATCATGGTAAACTATGGTAAATCATGCTAGAATCAGTAAATTATACTTGAACATGGTAAATTGTGGTATACTATAGTAAATCATGGTAAACTATGGTATATCGTAGTAAATCATGGTAAACTATGGTAAATCATGCTAGAATCAGTAAATTATACTTGAACATGGTAAATTGTGGTATACTATAGTAAATCATGATAAACTATGGTAAATCGTGGTAAACTATGCTAAATCATGCTAGAATCAGTAAATCATACTTGAACATGGTAAATCATGGTATACTATAGTAAATCATGGTAAACTATGGTAAATCGTGGTAAATCATGGTATACTATAGTAAATCATGGTAAACTATGGTAAATCATGGTAAATCATGGTAAACTATGGTAAATCATGGTAAACCATGCTAGCAACATGGTAAAAAAAATTTCTAGCATCATGCTAGCAACATGATAATCATGCTAGCATGGTAAACTATGGTAAATCATGGTAAACTATGGTAAATCGTGGTAAACTATGGTAAATCATGCTAGAATCATAGTAAATCATACTGGAACATGGTAAATCATGGTATACTATAGTAAATAATGGTAAACTATGGTAAATCATGGTAAATCATGGTAAACTATGGTAAATCATGCTAAACTATGGTAAATCATGCTAGAATCAGTAAATTATACTTGAACATGGCAAATCGTGGTATACTATAGTAAATCATGGTAAACTATAGTAAATCGTGGTAAATCATGGTAAACTATGGTAAATCATGCTAGAATCAATAAATCATACTTGAACATGGTAAATCATGGTATACTATAGTAAATCATGGTAAACTATGGTAAATCGTGGTAAATCATGGTAAACTATGCTAAATCATGCTAGAATCAGTAAATCATACTTGAACATGGTAAATCGTGGTATACTATAGTAAATCATGGTAAACTATGGTAAATCATGGTAAACTATATTTGGCTAAATCTATATTTTGAACTTATCTATCTATCTATCTATCTATCTATCTTTTGAACTTATCTATGTATCTATGTATCTATGTGTCTATCTATCTATCTATCTATCTATCTATCTATCTATCTTTTGAAATTATCTATGTATCTATCTACCTTTTCTATCTATCTATCTATCTATCTATCTATCTATCTATCTATCTATCTATCTATCTATCTATCTATCTTTCTTCCTAACTAATCTATCTCTTTCTTTCTTTCTTTCTTTCTTTCTTTCTTTCTTTCTTTCAATCTTAACTCATCTTTCGTTCTTCCTTTCTAACGAATCTTATTTTCTTTCTAGCTGATCTGTCTTTCTATCTTTCTTTCTTTCTTACTAATCAATCTTTCTTTCTTTCTTTCTTTCTTTCTTTCTTTCTTTCTTTCAACTAATCAATCTTTCTTTTTCTTTTTCTTTCTCTCTTTCTTTCTTTCTCTTCTTTCTTTCTTTCTTTCTTTCTTACTAATTAATCTTTCTTTTTTCTTTCTTTCTTTCTTAAAACCTTTTCTTTCTATCTATCTATCTATCTATCTATCTATCTATCTATCTATCTATCTATCTATCTATCTATCTATCTATCAAACTTTAACCCACTTTAAACATCAAACTACTTTAAACTTCTTCAAACTCCATTGTCCGGCTTTCTCAAGCCAACTTAAAGTTTGTCTCAACAAACTTTTTTTTCTAGTTAAGTTGGCTTGAGAAAGCCAACTTACTGAAATCCTATTTAAACTTATTAAGTTGGCTTGAGAAAGCCAACTTACTGAAATCCTATTTAAACTTATTAAGTTGGCTTGAGAAAGCCAACTTACTGAAATCCTATTTAAACTTATTAAGTTGGCTTGGGAAAGCCAACTTACTGAAATCCTATTTAAACTTATTATTATTCTTATTCTTCTGACCCAAAAAATTTAGACACTAACTCCTCCTAGAGCTTTAACTCTACAAACTCCAAACTCGGGTCAGACCTTCAGACTGTTCTGACTCGAGTTGCTGTATCTTTTCAGACTGATTTGACTTTCAGTTTTCTTAAAAATTAATATTAAAAATCATAAAAACCCCATAGACTAACATTGCAGAGTGCTCAAATTGAGCCAAGACTACGGTGGCCCATTAGTGCACAAACCAAAAACTCAAATTTAAACTCTCTGAAGCCCTAGACTCAATTAAATTACCATTCTAAATCTATCTATCTATCTATCTATCTATCTATCTATCTATCTATCTATCTATCTTCAAACCTTTTCTATCTATCTATCTATCTATCTATCTATCTATCTATCTATCTTCAAACCTTTTCTATCTATCTATCTATCTATCTATCTATCTATCTATCTATCTATCTTCAAACCTTTTCTATCTATCTATCTATCTATCTATCTATCTATCTATCTATCTATCTATCTATCTATCTATCTTCAAACCTAATCTATCCTTCAAACCTTTCTATCTATCTATCTATCTATCTATCTATCTATCTATCTATCTATCTATCTTCAAACCTTTTCTATCTATCTATCTATCTATCTATCTATCTATCTATCTATCTATCATGCTAGAATCAGTAAATCATTCTTGAACATGGTAAATCATGGTATACTATAGTAAATCATGGTAAACTATGGTAAATCGTGGTAAATCATGGTAAACTATGGTAAATCATGGTAATCTATGATAAATCATGCTAGAATCAGTAAATCATACTTGAACATGGTAAATCATGGTATACTATAGTAAATCATAGTAAATCATGGTAAATCGTGGTAAATCGTGGTAAATCATGGTAAATCATGGTAATCTATGATAAATCATGTTTGAATCAATAAATCATACTTGAACATGGTAAATCATGGTATACTATAGTAAATCATGGTAAACTATGGTAAATCGTGGTAAATCATGGTAAACTATGGTAAATCATGGTTAACCATGCTTGCAACATGGTAAAAAAATTCTAGCATCATGCTAGCAACATGATAATCATGCTAGCATGGTAAACTATGGTAAATCATGGTAAACTATGGTAAATCGTGGTAAACTATGGTAAATCATGGTAAACTATGGTAAATCATGCTAGAATCATAGTAAATCATACTTGAACATGGTAAATCATGGTATACTATAGTAAATCATGGTAAACTATAGTAAATCGTGGTAAATCATGGTAAACTATGGTAAATCGTGGTAAATCATGGTAAACTATGGTAAATCATGCTAGAATCAGTAAATTATACTTGAACATGGTAAATCGTGGTATACTATAGTAAATCATGGTAAACTATGGTAAATCGTGGTAAATCATGGTAAACTATGCTAAATCATGCTAGAATCAGTAAATCATACTTGAACATGGTAAATCGTGGTTTACTATAGTAAATCATGGTAAACTATGGTAAATCGTGGTAAATCATGGTAAACTATGGTAAATCATGGTAATCTATGATAAATCATGCTAGTATCAGTAAATCATACTTGAACATGGAAAATCATGGTATACTAAAGTAAATCATGGTAAACTATGGTAAATCGTGGTAAATCATGGTAAACTATGGTAAATCGTGGTAAATCATGGTAAACTAAGGTAAATCATGGTAATCTATGATAAATCATACTAGAATCAGTAAATCATACTTGAACATGGTAAATCATGGTATACTATAGTAAACATTGGTAAACTATGGTAAATCGTGGTAAATAATGGTAAACTATGGTAAACTATGATCAAATATCAATAAACATCTTTCTTTCTTTCTTTCTAACTAATCCACCATTCTTTATTTCTCTTTCATTCTTTCTTTCTCTCTCTCTTTCTTTCTTTCTTTCTTTCTAACTAATCCACCTTTCTTTCTTTCTCTTTCTTTCTTTCTTTCTTTCTTTCTTTCTTTCTTTCTTTCTTTCTTTCTAACTAATCCACCATTCTTTCTTTCTTTCTTTCTTTCTAATCCACCTTTCTTTCTTTCTTTCTTTCTTTCTTTCTAACTAATCCACTATTCTTTCTTTCTTTCTTTCTTTCTTTCTTTCTTTCTTTCTTTCTTTCTTTCTTTCTTTCTTTCTAATCCACTATTCTTTCTTTCTTTCTTTCTTTCTTTCTTTCTTTCTAATCTTTCATTCTTTCTTTCTACCTAATCTTTCTTTCTTTCTACCTAATCTTTCTTTCTTTCTTTCTTTCTTTCTTTCTTTCTTTCTTTCTTTCTTTCTTTCTTTCTTTCTTTCTTTCTTCCTAATCTTTTTTTGCTTTCTTGCTTTCTAACTAATCTGTCTTTCTTTTTAACTAATCTTTCTTTTAATCTATCTTTCTAACTAATCTTTCTTTCTAACTAATTTATCTTTTTCTTTCTAACTAATATTTGTTCTTTCTTTCTAACTAATTTATCAATCAAAATTTAAACTACTTTAAACTTCTAACTACTTTTAACTTTTTCAAACTCTCTGGTCCGGCTTTCTCAAGCCAACTTAAAGTTTGTCTCAACAAACTTTTTTTCTAGTTATTAAGTTGGCTTGAGAAAGCCAACTTACTGAAATCCTATTTAAACTTATTATTATTATTCTTCTTTTTCTGACCGCAAATTTTGGGACACTAACTCCTCCTAGACCGTTCAAGCTACATACTCCAAACTCGGGTCAGACCTTCATACTGTTCTGACTTGAGTTGCTATATCTTTTCAGACTGATTTGAGTTATGGTTTTCTTAAAAATTAATATTAAAAATCATAAAACCCCATTGACTTTCATTGCAGACTGCTCAAATTGAGCCAAGACTACGGTGGCCCATTAATGCACAACCCAAAAACTCAAATCTAAATTCTCTAAAGCCCTAGACTCAATTAAACTACCATTCTAAATCTATCTATCTATCTATCTATCTATCTATCTATCTATCTATCTATCTTCAAACCTTATCTATCTATCTATCTATCTATCTATCTTCAAACCTTATCTATCTATCTATCTATCTATCTATCTATCTATCTATCTATCTATCTATCTATCTACCTTATCTATCTATCTATCTTCAAACCTTATCTATCCATCAATCTATCTTCAAACCTTTATCTATCTATCTATCTATCTATCTATCTATCTATCTATCTATCTATCTATCTATCTATCTATCTATCTATCTTCAAACCTTATCTATCCATCTATATATCTATCTTCAAACCTTATCTATCTATCTATCTATCTATCTATCTATCTATCTATCTATCTATCTATCTATCTATCTATCTATCTTCAAACCTTATCTATCTTCAAACCTTATCTATCTATCTATCTATCTTCAAACGTTTTCTATCTATCTATCTTTCTAACTAACTAACTTATCTTTCTTTCTTTCTTACGAATCTATCTATCTTTCTAACTAACTTATCTTTCTTTCTTACTAATCTATCTATCTTTCTAACTAACTTATCTATCTTTCTTTCTTACTAATCTATCTTTCTAACTAACTAACTTATCTATCTTTCTTTTTAACTAATCTATCTATCTTTCTAACTAACTTATCTATCTTTCTTTCTTTCTTTCTTTCTTTCTAACTAATCTATCTATCTTTCTAACTAACTTCTTTCTTTCTTACTAATCTATCTATCTTTCTAACTAACTTATCTATCTTTCTTACTAATCTATCTATCTTTCTAACTAACTTATCTATCTTTCTTTCTTACTAATCTATCGTTCTAACTAACTTATCTATCTTTCTTTCTTACTAATCTATCTATCTTTCTAACTAACTTATCTTTCTTTCTTACTAATCTATCTTTCTAACTAACTTATCTATATTTCTTTCTTACTAATCTATCTATCTTTCTAACTAACTTATCTATCTATCTTTCTTACTAATCTATCTATTTTTCTAACTTATATATCTTTCTTTCTTTTTAACTAATCTATCTATCCTTCTAACTAACTTATCTGTCTTTCTTTCTTACTAATCTTTCTATCTTTCTAACTAACTTATCTATCTTTCTTTCTTACTAATCTATCTATCTTTCTAACTAACTTATCTATCTTTCTTTCTTACTAATCTATCTATCTTTCTAACTAACTTATCTTTCTTTCTTTCTTTCTAACTAACTTATCTTTCTTTCTTACTAATCTATCTTTCTAACTAACTTATCGTTCTTTCTTACTAATCTATCTATCTTTCTAACTAACTTATCTATCTTTCTTTCTTTCTAACTAACTTATCTTTCTTTCTTACTAATCTATCTTTCTAACTAACTTATCTTTCTTACTTACTAATCTATCTATCTTTCTAACTAACTTATCTATCTTTCTTTCTAACTAATCTATCTATCTTTTTAACTAACTTATCTATCTTTCTTTCTTTCTTTCTTACTAATCTATCTTTCTAACTACTAACTTATCTTTCTTTCTTACTCTAATCTATCTATATTTCTAACTAACTTATCTATCTTTCTTTCTAACTAATCTATATTTCTAGCCATCTTATCTGTCTTTCTTTCTTTCTTTCTTTCTAACTAATTTATCTATATTTCTTTCTTACTAATCTATCTATCTTTCTAACTAACTTATCTATTTTCTTTCTTTCTAACTAACTTATCTTTCTTTCTAACTAATCTATCTATCTTTCTAACTAACTTATCTATCTTTCTTACTAATCTATCTCTTTCTAACTAACTTATCTATCTTTCTTTCTTTCATACTAATCTATCTATCTTTCTAACTAACATATCTATCTTTCTTTCTTACTAATCTATCTATCTTTCTAACTAACTTATCTATCTTTCTTTCTTTCTTTCTTACTAATCTATCTATCTTTCTAACTAACTTATCTTTCTTTCTTTCTTTTTAACTAATCTATCTATCTTTTTAACTAACTTATCTATATTTCTTTCTTACTAATCTATATATCTTTCTAACTAACTTATCTATCTTTCTTTATTTCTTAGTAATCTATCTATCTATCTATCTATCTATCTATCTATCTATCTATCTATCTATCTATCTATCTATCTATCTATCTTTCTAACTAACTAACTTATCTATCTTTCTTTCTTTCTAACTAATCTATCTTTCTAGCCAACTTATCTGTCTGTCTTTCTTTCTAACTAATTTATCAATATTTCTTTCTTACTAATCTATCTATCTTTCTAACTAGCTTATCTGTTGTCTTTCTTTCTAACTAACTTATCTTTCTTTCTTTTTAACTAATCTATCTATCTTTCTAAATAACTTATCTATCTTTCTTTCTTACTAATCTATCTCTTTCTAACTAACTTATCTGTCTTTCTTTCTTTCATACTAATCTATCTATCTTTCTAACTAACATATCTATCTTTCTTTCTTACTAATCTATCTTTCTAACTAACTTATCTATCTTTCTTTCTTTCTTACTAATCTATCTATCTTTCTAACTAACTTATCTTTCTTTTTAACTAATCTATCTATCTTTTTAACTAACTTATCTATATTTCTTTCTTACTAATCTATCTATCTTTCTAACTAACTTATCTATCTTTCTTTATTTCTTAGTAATCTATCTATCTTTCTAACTAACTAACTTATCTATCTTTCTTTCTTTCTAACTAATCTATCTTTCTTTTAACTAATCTAGCTATCTTTCTAACTAACTTATCTATCTTTCTTTCTTTCTAACTAATCTATCTATCTTTCTAACTAACTTATCCATCTTTCTTTCTTTCTTTCTAACTAATCTATCTATCTTTCTAACTAACTTATCCATCTTTCTTTCTTTCTAACTAATCTATCTATCTTTCTAACTAACTAACTAATCTATCTTTCTTTATTTCTAACTAATCTATCTTTCTTTCTAACTAATCTATCTATCTTTCTAACTAACTAACTAATCTATCTTTCTTTATTTCTAACTAATCTATCTTTCTTTCTTTCTAACTAATCTATCTATCTTTCTAACTAACTAATTAATCTATCTTTCTTTATTTCTAACTAATCTATCTTTCTAACTAATCTATCTCTCTTTCTTTCTACCTAATCAATCTTTCTCTCTTTCTTTCATTCTTTCTTTCTTTCTTTCTTTCTTTCTAACTAATCTTTCTTTCTTTCTAGCTAATCCTTCTTTCTTCCTTCCTTCCTTTCTTTCTTTCTTTCTTTCTTTCTTTCTTTCTTTCTTTCTTTCTTTCTTTCTAACTAATCTTTCTTTCTTTCAAACTAATTTTTCTTTCTTTCTTTCTTTCTTTCTTTCTTTCTTTCTTTCTTTCTAACGAATCGTACTTTCTTTCTAACTAATCTTTCTTTCTTTCTTTCTTTCTTACTAATCAATCTTTTTTTCTCTTTCTTTCTTTCTTTCTTACTAATCAATCTTTTTCTCTTTCTTTCTTTCTCTTTCTTTCTTTCTTTCTATCTTCAAACCTTTTCTATCTATCTATCTATCTATCTATCTATCTATCTATCTATCTATCTATCTATCTATCTATCTATCTATCTAATCTTTATTTTTCTTTCTAACCAATCTTTTTGTTTTTTCCTAACTATTCTTTCTTTCTTTCGAACTAATCTATCTATCAAACTTTAACCTACTTTAAACATCAAACTACTTTTAACTTCTACAAACTCTCTGGTCCGGCTTTCTCAAGCCAACTTAAAGTTTGTCTCAACAAACTTTTTTTTCTAGTTATTCTTCTTTTTCTGACCGCAAATTTTGGGACACTAACTCCTCCTAGACCGTTCAAGCTACATACTCCAAACTCGGGTCAGACCTTCATACTGTTCTGACTTGAGTTGCTATATCTTTTCAGACTGGTTTGAGTTATGGTTTTCTTAAAAATTAATATTAAAAATCATAAAAACCCCATTGACTTTCATTGCAGACTGCTCAAATTGAGCCAAGACTACGGTGGCCCATTAGTGCACAACCCAAAAACTCAAATCTAAATTCTCTAAAGCCCTAGACTCAATTAAACTACCATTCTAAATCTATCTATCTATCTATCTATCTATCTATCTATCTATCTATCTATCTATCTATCTATCTATCTATCTTCAAACCTTTTCTATCTATCTATCTATCTATCTATCTATCTATCTATCTATCTTTTTAACTAACTAATCTATCTTTCTTTTTAACTAAATAATCCATTTTTCTTTCTTTTTAACGAACTAATCCATCTTTCTTTCTAACTAATATATCTTTCTTTCTTTCATTCTAACTAATCTATCTTTCTTTCTAAGTAATCTATCTTTCTTTCATTCTAACTAATCTATCTATCTTTCTTTCTAACTAATCTATCTTTCTATCTAATCTTTCTTTCTAACTAATCCATCTTTCTTTCTTTCTTTCTTTCTTTCTTTCTTTCTTTCTTTCTTTCTTTCTTTTTCTTTCTTTCTTTCTTTCTAACTAATCCACCATTCATCATTCTTTCTTTCTAACTAATATTTCTTCTTTCTTTCTAACTAATCAATCTATCTTTCTTTCTAACTAATCTTTCTGTCTTTCTTTCTTTCTTTTTCTAACTAATCTTTCTTCTTTTTAATCTTTCTTTCTAACTTATCTTTCTATCTAATCTTTCTAACAAATCTTTCTTTTTTCTTTCTTTCTAACTAATCTTTCTTTTTTCTTTCTTTCTTTCTAGCCGATCTTTCTTCTTTCTTTCTAGCTAATCTTTCTTTTTTCTTTTTCTTTCTTTCTAACTAATCTTTCTTTTCTTTCTTGCTTACTTTTCTTTCTTTCTTTCTAACTAATCTTTCTTTTTTCTTTCTTACTTTTCTTTCTTTCTAACTAATATTTCTTTTTTTCTTTCTTCTTTCGTTCTAACTAATCTTTCTTTCTTTTTTCTTATTTACTTTTCTTTCTTTCTTTCTTACTAATCTTTTTTCTTTCTTTCTTTCTTTCTTTCTTTCTTTCTTTCTTTCTTTCTTTCTACCTAATCTTTCTTTCTTTCTAACTAATCTTTGTTTCTTTTTTCTCTTTCTTTCTTTCTTTCTTTCTTTCTTTCTTTCTTTCTTTCTAACTTTTCTTTCTTTCTAACTAATCTTTCTTTCTATCTTTCTTTCTAACTAATCTGTCTTTCTTTCTTTCTACCTAATCTTACTTTCTTTCTTTCTAGCTAATCTTTCTTTCTTTCTAGCTAATCTTTCTTTTTTCTTTTTCTTTCTTTCGAACTAATCTTTCTTTTCTTTCTTGCTTACTTTTCTTTCTTTCTTTCTAACTAATCTTTCTTTTTTCTTCCTTTCTTCCTTTTCTTTCTTTCTAACTAATCTTTCTTTTTTCTTTCTTCTTTCGTTCTAACTAATTGTTCTTTCTTTTTTCTTTCTTACTTTAATTTCTTTCTTACTAATCTTGCTTTTTTCTTTCTTTCTAACTAATCTTTCTTTCTTTTTATTTCTTTATACCTAATCTTTCTTTCTTTCGTCCTTTCTAACTAATCTTTCTTTCTTTTTTCTTTCTTTCTTTCTTTCTTTCTTTCTTTCTTTCTTTCTTTCTAACTTTTCTTTCTTTCTAACTAATCTGTTTTTCTTTCTACCTAATCTTTCTTTCTTTCTTTCTTTCTTTCTTTCTTTCTTTCTTTCTTTCTTTCTTTCTACCTAATCTTTCTTTCTACTTAATCTTTCTTTCTTCCTTTCTTCCTAATCTTTCTTTCTTTCTTTCTTTCTTTCTTTCTTTCTTTCTTTCTCTTTCTTTCTTTCTTTCTTCCTAATCTTTCTTTCTTTCTTTCTAGCTAATCTTTCTTTCTTTTTTTCTTTCATTCTTTCTTTCTACATAATCTTTCTTTCTTTCTTTCTTTCTTTCTTTTTCTTTCTTTCTTTCTAATCTTTTTCTTTCTTTCTTTATACCTAATCTTTCTGTATTTTTCTTTCATTCTTTCTTTCTACCTAATCTTTCTTTATTTTTTCTTTCATTCTTTCTTTCTACCTAATCTTCCTTTCTTTCTTTCTTTCTTTCTTTCTTTCTTTCTTTCTTTCTTTCTTTCTTTCTTTCTACCTAATCTTTCTTTCTTTCTTTCTAATTAATCTTTCTTTCTTTTTTCTTTCTTTCTTTCTAACTTTTCTTTCTTTCTAACTATTCTTTCTTTCTAACTAATTTATCAATCAAAATTTAAACTACTTTAAACTTCAAACTACTTCAAACTTCTAACTACTTTAAACTTCTAACTACTTTTAACTTCTTCAAACTCTCTGGTCCGGCTTTCTCAAGCCAACTTAAAGTTTGTCCAACAAACTTTTTTTTCTAGTTCCAAGTGGCATCATATATATTGAGAATAATAGAGGGCCTAACACAGATCCCTGCGGCACTCCATAGTTTACTGGAGTTATGATCAATTTTTCTCCATTTAAATAGACAAAATGGTAGCGGTCAGATAAGTATGATCTAAACCAGCTTAATGCTTGTCCTTGAACACCAGTATAATTTTGTAGTCGATCTAAGAGTATTGTGTGATCTATAGTATCGAACGCAGCACTTAGATCGAGTAAAACTAGTATTGAGATACAGCCTTGGTCAGAAGCTAAGAGACAATCTACAATGGGAATTCCACAAGGCTCGATTTTGGGGCCTCTGTTCTTCAGCTTATACATAAACGACTTACCATCATGTTGTAAAAAAGCTGAATGTCAGATGTATGCTGATGACACAATTATTTGTGTATCAGCTAAAACCCCTTGTGTAGCAGCAGATATATTAACAAGCGAAATGGAGGGAGTATCCCTATGGCTTAAAAACAATCACTTAACTCTGAATTTGAAAAAGACTGTGTCAATGTGTTTTTCAATGAGAAGGAAAGCAAAAGAAAAGCTTATAATTAGAATAAATCAAGAGGAAATAGAGGAAGTCAATGATTTTAAATTCCTAGGTGTAATTTTGGACCCCGAACTTAAATTTGATAAACGTTAAAAAACTATGCAAAACTGTAAAGACTAATTTGAACTGTTTTACAATGATTAGACATAACATACCCCTCAAGGCAGCTCAACTGTTTATGCATGCCATGATATTTTCCCATCTTTCTTATTTTGTTACTGTATGGAGCCAGGCTTCACAGTCAACTGTTAAACCCATTATTTCACTATATAAACAAGCATTGAAAATAATGGATCAAAAACAAACAAAATGGCATCATTGTATAATACTGAATAAGTATAATTTGCTTAGTTATGATAGTTATATTAAGTTTTCTTTTATCAAATTGATTTTTAAATGTGTGAATAATCTTGCACCAGCTGTACTTTGTCCATATGTGACAAAAACAAATACTAATAGAATCACCACTAGGGGATCAGCAAATGGCAACTGCAGGGTGGCACAGTGCAAAACCACGTTCGGTCAGTCATCTTTCTCTGTAAAAGGGATACATTTTTGGAATGCCCTACCAACAGAAATAAAAACACAAACCAATCTGAAACCATTTTAAGAAAAGGTGAAACACTGGCTGAAACAAAACCAAATCTGTGATCACTGATTATGTCACTGTGCAGACGCATTTATAAATGGACATGTACATACGGCTGGAGAGATAGACACACACACACACACATACATAGATATATGTATATAATGTTGTGTTTTTGTTATTTTTTTATTGTTGTTTCTGTTCTCTTGGTAATGGTGATGTATGTAGCCTAACCAGGGACAGGGGTTGAAAATTAGCTTCAGCTAGAAACCCTATATTCAACACATCTGTTCAAGCTATTGTAACGTGTTACAATGTGTCTCTTTTGCATTGTCCCTGACAAATACACAAATAAATAAATAAAATTTAAGAAGTTTATACACATGTTGTCTCCCTGGATGTACATAGTTCCCTGAGTAGGGAACGAAGACGTTACATCGGATGACGACGAATGGGGTTTCGCTTAGAAAGCCTATCATCTTTGAGTATATAAAACGAGCCAATGGCAATGAAATGCCATGGGTCTGCAGAATTTGCACAGCGTAACTCCGCCCCACCCTGGGGGTATATAAGGAAATACGCTGGGAACATGCAGATATGTTTTTGCTTCGGAGCCAAGTTCATTCACTTCACTCCACAGCCAATTCTGAGTTCATCTCTATTTCTCTTCGAGACGAGCCTCTCTCCAGGTGTTGGTGTGACAGCGAGTTCCAGCTAGTGCACATTCCCTGCTTATCTGTGCAGTGATTTGCCAGTGTTTGTGTGTTCATCTCCCTGGTCGCTTCAACACTTGCGGAGAAATCTCCTTTCACAAAAGAGCATTGCACGCGGCACGTCTTTTTAAAGATGTCTTGCCCGTGCACTTCTGGTTGCGGTCGCATCATTTCTGATTCTGATGGGCACAATCGCTGTCTTGCGTGTCTGGGCGTTGACCACGCTAAGGCAGCGTTTGTGGATGAGTCATGTTCCCATTGCGGGAACATAACCATCACGCTGTTGCGTTCGAGACTCAATGATCTCGTTAGAGGGAGAGTCCCCTCATACGCACCCCGATCTATGAGCTCCGCGAGAGCTGGTACTTTGGCTGGCGGCCAGGGTGAACTGAGGGTTACGGTGTGGAACAAAGCGCCGATTATTCCACCTCAAGCACAGTGCAACCCATGAGCGTTCCGAATGAGCCCGCGGTACAGTCTCTCGACGTCCCGCGGGTATCATTCGGCACAACCAGATGAAGTTGAGATGTCGATCGCGGCATCACAAGGTGGACGTGAGTCCTCGGGAAGTGAGGATTTGGCTGTGCTGCCGCCTTCGGGTGTGCCAGCATTGTCCGTGTCTGATCCCGAGCTGACGGCCATGCTTGGCCTCGAGTGGTCTCCGCCACCCGGTCCAGTGCGCTCGCGGCTGGATGATTGTTTTTTGGGTGCGGCCGCTGATCCCCGTCAGCGTCCAACCCCAATGCCTTTCTTCCCGGACGTGCATGAGGAGGTCACGAGGTGCTGGAAGGCACCCTTGTCTTCCCGTGATCGCTTGGCGGCCTCCTCCGCCTTTCCTCCTCTCGATCAGGCGGCTGCCAAAGGGTACACTGGGGTTCCCCAGGTTGAACACTCTGTTGCCATGCAACTATGTCCTCAGAGTGCTTCTTCCCGCGGCGACCCTACGCACCCCTCTAAGGCCTGTAGGTTCTGAGTGCGGTCCCACTGAAACTATTTAAGAGGCTCCTGGGGCATATGGCATCCGCAGCCGCAGTAACGCCGCTCGGATTGCTTCATATGAGACCGCTTCAGCTTTGGCTTCGCGATCGAGTCCAGAGGTGGGCATGGCAACACGGCACGCGCCGAGTCCCAGTGACTCCGACCTGCCGTCAGACCTTCACCCCGTGGACGAACCTCAGTTTTCTTCGGGCCGGAGTGCCCTTAGAACGAGTTTCCAGGCATGTTGTTGTATCAACAGATGCCTCCACCACGGGCTGGGGCGCCATGTGCAATGGACATGCTGCCGCGGGCTCCTGGACAGGACCCCAGCGCCTTTGGCATGTCAATTGCCTCGAGTTGCTGGCTGTACGTCTCGCCCTGCACCGCTTCCGTGCGTTGCTCAGGGGCCAGCACGTATTAGTCCGATCAGACAATACAGCGACAGTAGCGTACATCAACCGACAAGGTGGTCTGCGCTCCCGCCGTATGTCACAACTCGCCCGCCACCTCCTCATATGGAGTCAGAAGCATCTGAGGTCGCTTCGAGCCATTTATATCCCGGGAGACCTGAACCGGGCGGCCGACGAGCTGTCTTGGCTTCAGCCTCTTGCTGGAGAATGGAGACTCCATCCCCGGTCAGTTCAGCTGATTTGGGATCAGTTCGGGGACGCACAAGTAGATCTGTTTGCCTCCTACGACTCATCCCACTGCGACCTGTTTTATTCCCTGACCGAGGGCACGTTCGGCACGGATGCACTGGCGCACAGCTGGCTGCGGGGCCTCCGCAAGTATGCGTTTCCCCCAGTGAGCCTTCTTGCGCAGACCTTGCGCAAGATCAGGGAGGACAAGGAGAAGGTAATTTTGGTTGCCCCGTATTGGCACAACCGCACCTGGTTCCCAGAACTAGTTCTCCTTGCGACAGCACCTCCCTGGCCAATCCCTCTGAGGAAGGACCTGCTTTCTCAGGGGCGGGGCACCCTATGGCACCATCGTCCCGATTTTTGGAACCTCCACGTGTGGCTCCTGGACGGGACGAGGCAGGTTTGAGTACCCTACCACCAGCGGTGGTGGCTACCATCACTTCCGCTAGAGCATCGTCCACGAGACATGCCTATGCATTGAAGTGGAACCTCTTCGTCAACTAGTGTTCTTCAAAACAACAAGACCCCACGAAATGCCCGATCAGTGTCGTGCTTTCCTTCCTGCAAGAAGGGTTGGAGCGAAGGTTGTCTCCCTCCACCCTGAAAGTGTATGTTGCCGCCATTGCCGCACATCATGACGCAGTTGAAGGTATGTCCGTTGGAAAGCACGACCTGATCATCAGGTTCCTGAGAGGAGCGAGGAGACTGAATCCTCCTCGCCCTCCTCTCGTACCCTCTTGGGACCTCTCAGTGGTTCTAACTGCCCTGCAGAGTGCTCCCTTTGAGCCTCTGCAATCAGTTCCTGTCAATGAAGACAGCACTCCTGGTTGCATTGGCCTCCATCAAGAGGGTAGGGGACCTGCAGGCATTTTCGGTTGACGAAGCATGCCTGGATTTTGGGCCGGCTAACTCTCACGTGATCCTGAGACCCCGGCCTGGATATGTGCCCAAGGTTCCTACCACTCCCTTTCGAGGCCAGGTAGTGAACCTGCAAGCGCTGCCCTTGGAGGAGGCAGACCCAGCCTTGGCACTGCTCTGTCCAGTATGCGCCCTCCGTGCTTACGTAGACAGAACGCAGTGTTTCAGGACCTCAGACCAGCTCTTTGTCTGTTATGGTGGAAAGCTGAAGGGAAAGGCTCTCTCCAAGCAAAGGTTGTCTCACTGGATAGTGGACACCATTGCTTTGGCATACCAGCAGCAAGGTCGACCGTGCCCCCTTGGTGTGACGGCCCACTCCACTCGGATTGTGGCATCCTCCTGGGCTTTAGCGCATGGCGCCTCGCTAACAGACATTTGCAGAGCTGCAGGCTAGGTGACACCTAACACATTCGCGAGATTCTACAATCTCAGAGTGGACCCAGTTTCTTCTTATGTACTCGCTTCAACTAGCCGGTACTAGATTCTGCTCAGGTGTCTTCGCTTGCTCGCCATTCCTCTCCACGGATGGGATACGTGCGATATTTTCCTCAGGTGAGCCTAATAAGCCCTGAGTCTCCTCCAGCACTATCGACGTCAACGCCAGAGTTATACCACCGGCAGCTTTCGCGCTTGGCTAGGTGCCTCCATGTGCATGGTTCCCCCTCTGGGCGACCCCCACATGTGTATTTCCACTGTAAGCCTCTTTGAGCATGTGTCTTTCGCTCAGCAAGCCACCTTGCCACCCCTGGGGTTGAAATATTCCACCTGCGGCTGGACACCCCAGTGTTACTCCATATGCAGCCCTTCGGGGTCATATGTGTATTCCAAGTCCCCCCCTTCGGGTTGGGCATGTTGGCATATTTCCACTGAGATATGCTTCCCAGTGTACCTTGGTATTCCTGTGTTAAGTAGGACTCCTTCGTCCGTGCTAGTCTCATGACAGGGAGCTCAGACTTACGCAGGGCACTGGAAGACAGCCGAGGTGGCATGATTAGACTGGGGACACCATTCGTCGTCATCCGACGTAACTCGGAGTGACTACGAAAGGGAACGTCTCGGTTACGTATGTAACCCTCGTTCCCTGAGTAGGGACCGGAGACGTTACGTCTCCCTGCCACTTCCGCTGTACCGCTGGAACACCTGAGTTCAGTCTCGGCTCCTCAGCGAAGACATATCTGCATGTTACCAGCGTACTTCCTTATATACCCCCAGGGTGGGGCGGAGTTACGCTATGCAAATTCCGCAGACCAATGGCATTTCATTGCCATTGGCTTGTTTTATATACTCGAAGATGATAGGCTTTCTAAGCGAAACCCCATTCGTCGTCATCCGACGTAACATACGTAACCGAGACGTTACCTTTTTTTATTTATTTATCCTTATTAATTTTTTATTTATTTAATTTTTCCTTATTTTTATTTTTTTTATACTTTGAAACAATTGAACAAATCTGGAGTACAATTTATATTTAAAACAAATTCGGTAATTGTACATTTTTGTATTTGTGATTGCATTGAGCAAGAATAAGAAGCTTGCTTATACACATGTTCTCTCCCTGGATGTACATAGTTGCCTTTTTATTTGATTTGATTTTTCATTATTTTTTACCCTTATTAAAAAAAAAAAAATGTTTTATTTAACTTTTCCTTTTTTTCTTTCTTTTTTTAAAGGGGAAAAAAATATCATTTGAAACAATTTAACAATTCTGGAGTACAATTTATATTTAGAATTGTACATATTTGTATTTGTAAAGACACTTTGTGATTGCATTGAGCACGATGCACACTGAAATATACTATATGATTGAACTCTGTGACCCTGGACCACAGAACCAGTCTCGAGTCGCACGGGTATATCTGTGGCAATAGCCAACAATACATGTTATGGGTCAAAATTAGCGATTTTTCTTCTATGCCAAAAGTCATGAGGATATTAAGTAAAGATCATGATCCATGAAGATATTTAGTAAATTTCCTACCGTAAATATATAAACCATTTATATTTGTGAGTGAATGCAGCACAATAGAGAACATGAATGCACAACTTTAAAGGCGATTTTCTCAATGTTTAGTTTTTTTGCACTCTCAGATTCCAGATTTCCAATAGTTGTATCTCAGCCAAATATTGTCCTAACAAACCATCAGTGGAAAGCTTATTTATTATAAGCTTTCAGATTATGTATACATCTCAATTTAAAACAAATTTACCCATGTGACTGGCTTTGTGGTCCAGGGTCACATATGAATGATCAAAATAAGCGTAAAATGACACAAGAAGCAGCAGCATGCGTGTGGGAGCCGACCCACCACAGTGCTTGTCGATGAAGTCCTTGATCGGGCCGAGGTTGGGCTGAAACACCAGCTCCCACTGACTCCATTCCTGCAGATCCTGCAGAAGTGGCGCCGAGCGCAGACACACACACGCTTCATGCCAACTCACCTCGCCCAGCAGACCCACCGTATCTGACACACACTCCCTGAGAACACACACACACTCAATGAGGCCTCCTATCAACAGGGTCTAATGAAGGACAGTGTAAGGTCATCTGACAACTCTGAGATGTTGGGCTTTTCAGAAAGTGTTTTTCAGACTAGTGGAAAGAAAACATCCAAGATATATTTTAACTATATCTTTTAGAGCACTAAAATTTTATTTGAATGTGTTTGAAAAAGTCTCTTCTGCTCATCAAGGCTGCATTTATTTGATCAAAATACAGTATTAACCATGAAATATTATTATAATGTAAATCATCATTTTCTATGTGAATATACAGTAAAGTGTAATTTATTCCTGTGATCAAAGCTGAATGTTCAGCATCATTACTCCAGTCTTCAGTGTCACATGATCCTCCAGAAATCACTCTAATATGATGATTTGATGATCAAGGAACATTTATGATTATTATTAGGGGTTCAAGCATGAAATTCTGAAACCCTATTGTAATTGTAAGGATTCGTAAAACGCATAGTGCAGGCCAAACCGTAAGGCCTAGAGACGTGAAACCTGGCCAGATGGTAGGCCTCAATTTGGGGACAACCTATCAGAGTATGACCACGATTGGCCCATAGGTGGTGCTACAGTAACCAAAAGTACAAAATCGCTCATAACTCTTAGGCCGTTTGACCTAGACTCAAGTGGACAAAATGACTATCTCCAAATTCAATTTAGGCAGGAAAAATATTCTGCTATGTCGCATTTTGTCCAAAACCTACTTTTGGGAACTAGTCCCTGGTTTTTCGCCCGATCGAAACCAGACCAGTCTAGGACAGTTCTCTGGACTCTCTAGATCAATAATTATCGAAAAAAAGTTGAACTTTTGCATTTGGGTGGCTGTAATAGGGTCATATATAAAAAGGGGCATGGCAAAATACACCAAAAAGCCTATAAATCCTAAATAAAAACTCAGAACTTCACAAAAATTGGTGAGCATATGTGACATAACATCATTAACAAGCATGCAAAATTTTATAGAGATCGGACCATAGGTGGCACTATAAATGTTAAAAAGCTTTAAAATCATATATTTCCTATGGTAAATTGCCTGTATTAGCTGTAAATGGTCTTTTTCATCTATTATGTCAGTGGTTACATGCTTGCTAAATAAAACTTAAAGGGATACTCCACCGTTTTTTCATATTAAACTATGTTATTCCCTTAACTAAGATGAGTTGATACATACCTCTCTCATCTCAGTGCGTGCACTTAATCGCTCTAGCGCGGTGACACTCTGATAGTACTTAGCTTAGCCCGGTATATTCAATGGTATCTAACAGCAATGAATTCAAGTCAACAGCAATGAATTCAATCAAGTCTCAACTTCCTCTCACTTCTGTCAATAGTGGGAAGAGGATCAGGCGTGACTTTTTACTGCGCCAGTCGAAGTACTTCCAAAAGTGCTATTACGCCATACATTATAGTTATTAGTGGTGTCAACAATAATCGATTCGACAAAGTGCCATAATTGATTATGTCACTGTTTTAGGGGTGTAACGGTACGCGTATTCGTATTAAACCGTTCGGTACAAGGCACGCATTTTCAAACCTAACGGTTATTTCAAATGTAAGCACGTCGCGAGCGCGCTCATAATGTAGACGCTGGCGCGACCACAACATCAAATGGCAAACGCAATGTAAGCGGAACGAAACTGAGCTACTCGTGACGGACTGTTTATCAGTTTGGACCAACGCAGCGCGAGCCGATCTTATACTACACAGCGCTAAGAGATCCAGTAAAGAAAGCATTTGAACTCGCCACTAAAGTAATAACATCGCTGCGAGATCTAGTGAGAAACATTCACATTTCTCCGTTATTAACGGATCAAACAGCGCTGACGTGGAAACCAGGAAGAAACATTGTGACGTGAATGAACTATCCAGTGTCCACAGATCTGCAATATTCACCATGGATTTACTGTAGTAACACTAACTGCAACTTTGGAAGTTTGGCAGGAATTGTAGGCTATAATGCTTTCAAGTAACGTTATGTCGGATTTATTTCGACATTATGAATAACATTGCTGCCCTCAAATGTTAATCTGAACTAAAATAAAAAAAAATGTATAAGCACACAATATTACATTTAATTTTTTCCAAGGAGCTGTTTTGTTTTATATGCTCCTAAGAAGAGTCAATTATAGCTCCATCATTGCTCAAAGAAAAAAAATGTCATACTTTATGATGTTAGTTCTAATAAAAAAAGAATAAAAAAAAATCAAGGAAATTTCTCTGGCATTTCTTTCTTTTTGCTGTATCGAAAACGTACTGACCGCGACACAAGTGTATCGTATTGAACCGAACCATGAATTTTGTGAACCGTTACACCCTACACGTCTATAAACTGAAACAAAACTTAGTGAATACTTGTCACACATTTATGAGCCATATAAATCAAATCAAATCAAGTATATTTGTATAGCGCTTTTAACAACACAGATCGCATCAAAGCAGCTTCACAGTATTAAAATAAAATAATACAACAAAGTTTGTTTCTAGTGGAATTTATTGATTGATAGAATAAAATTAAATATCCCCAAAATATCCCCAACTGAGCAAGCCAAAGGCAACAGTGGCAAGGAACCGAAAAACTCCATCAAGTGACCTAATGGTGTCCTAAAACTCCATCAGGTGACCTAATGGAGAAAAAAAAAACTTGGGAGAACCCAGGCTCAGTCGGGGGCCAGTTCTCCTCTGGCATTTATGAACTAGAGGCCGGATTAGCCGTTTAGGGCTTTATAAGTCAGTAGCAATACCTTATAATTAATACGGAACTTTATAGGTAGTGATGATAAAATCGGTGTTATATGATCATATTTTCTTGATCTAGTAAGAACTCTAGCAGCTGCATTTTGGACTAACTGTAGCTTGTTTATTGAGGATGCAGGACAACCGGCTAATAAAGCATTACAGTAATCTAGTCTCGAGGTCATGAATGCATGAACTAACTTTTCTGCATCAGAAACTGATAGCATATTACGTAGCTTAGCAATGTTTCTAAGGTGGAAAAAGGCTGTTTTTGTAACATACGAAATATGATTTTCAAAAGACAGGTTACAATCGAGTACAACACTCAGGTCTTTTACTGTAGAGGATAAAGTAACAGGACATCCTACGATGTCAAAGTTGTATTGTGAGAGGTTCTGTGGGCGGTTTTTTGAACCGATAAGTATTACCTCTGTCTTGTCTGGATTTAATAAAAGAAAATTACGCGTCATCCAATCTTTTATATCTTTAGCACACTCTGTCAATTTGGATAATTTAGCGTTTTCATCCGGCCGTGATGAAATATATATTTGAGTGTCATCAGCATAACAATGGAAACTAATTCCATGTTTCCTTATAATATTTCCAAGTGGTATCATATATATTGAGAATAACAGAGGGCCCAACACAGATCCCTGCGGCACTCCATAGTTTACTGGAGTTATGATCGATTTTTCTCCATTTAAATAGACAAAATGGTAGCGGTCTGATAAGTATGATCTAAACCAGCTTAATGCTTATCCTTGAACACCAGTATAATTTTGTAGTCGATCTAAGAGTATTGTATGATCTATAGTATCGAACGCAGCACTTAGATCAAGTAAAACTAGTATTGAGATGCAGCCTTGGTCAGAAGCTAAGAGTAAATCATTTGTGATTTTAACGAGCGTAGTTTCAGTGCTATGATGCGGTCTGAATCCTGACTGAAACTTTTCATAGATATCATTTTCTTGCAAGAAAGAGCCCAGTTGAGTGGACACAACTTTTTCTAGTATTTTAGACATAAAAGGTAGATTTGAAATGGGTCTATAATTTGCTAGATTATTATGATCTAATTGTGGTTTCTTAATGAGAGGTTTTATAACTGCCAGTTTAAATGTTCTTGGAACATGACCTAAAGATAAAGACGAGTTAATAATATTGAGGAGAGGCTCTTCCACTACAGGTAACACTTCCTTCAGTAGTTTAGTTGGTATAGGATCTAATAAACATGTTGTTGTTTTAGATGAAGTGATAAGTTTATTTAACTCTTTTTGTTCTATAGTTGTAAAGCACTGTAATTGTTCTTGCGGGGGGATAATTGAGGCTGAATTATAAGCTGTGATTGAGGATTGAACGTTTACAATTGTGGTTCTGATGTTTTCTATTTTCTCAGTGAAGAAGTTCATGAAATCATTACTACTAAACTGTAACGGGATATTTTGTTCGGGTGACGTCTGTTTATTTGTTAGTCTAGCCACGGTGTTAAATAAAAACCTAGGATTGTTTTGGTTGTTTTCTATTAGTTTGCGGAGGTGCTCAGCCCTGGCCGCTTTTAGGGCCTTTTTATAACGTGACATACTGTCTTTCCACGCGATTCTAAAGACCTCTAAATTAGTTTTTTTCCATGTACGCTCTAAATTACGGGTTTCTCTCTTTAGAACATGCGTAGTATTATTGTACCATGGTGCTTTAATTTTCTCTCTGACCTTTTTTAATCTAATGGGTGCAACAACATCCAATGTTCTAGAGAGAATGGTGCTCATAGTGCTAGTTAGTTCTTCTAGTTCATCTGTTTGTTTGGGTTCAGGCAGCAGCTGAGACAGATTAGATAAGCAATTTGAGAAATTATCTATGGTGGATGGAAGGATTGTTCTGCCTGGTCGATAACGCGGCGCCGCATGACATATTACAGCAGTACGTAATATGCAAGTTACCAAGTAATGGTCAGTGACATCATCACTTTGTGGAATGATATCTATATCGGTTGGATCGGTTCCATATGATATAATTAAATCGAGTGTGTGATTAAGACGATGAGTTGGTCCGGTGACGTTTTGCTTGACCCCAAAGGAATTTTAAAAAATCTATAAACGCAGCCCCTAACGCATCATTTGAATTATCTACGTGTATGTTAAAATCTCCAACAATTAATGCTTTATCTACATTGACCAATAGATCTGAGAGAAAATCTGCAAACTCTTTTAGGAAATCAGCGTAAGGCCCAGGCGGTCTATATACGGTAGCCAAGGCTAGAGATAATATGGATTTTTTTCTAACATCTAAGAGCGTAACATTTAGTACAAGTATTTCAAACGAAATAAACTTATAACCCGTTTTCTGAGTAACATTGAGAATATCTCTATAGACCGCTGCAACACCGCCGCCACGACCAATCAGACGGGGTTCGTGCTTATAGGAGTATCCTGATGGAGTAGACTCATTTAGACCGAAATAATCATTAGGTTTAAGCCAAGTTTCAGTAAGGCAAAGTACATCGAAGCAATTATCTGTGACTATTTCATTTACAATAACTGCCTTAGGTGTGAGTGATCTAATGTTTAGAAGACCTAGCTTTAGAAATTGTTTTTGATTACTAATAGCAACATTTTCTGGTTTAATAACAATTAGATTTTTTCTAGATCCTGCAGTAGATTTATTATTTGATCTCACTAAATGAGGAATAGACACAGTTTCTATGCAATGTTCTACACTATTTATATCAGTTAATTTGGTGCAGCAGAGACTATGATTTGGCCTTTTGGTTACTAGTCAAAAGGTATTTAACATTTTGGAGATGTTATCTGACAGAAGATCCGATCCGAATCTGCTTGGGTGTAAGCCATCAGCACGGTAAAGCCTAGGACGCTCCCAAAACAGATTCCAATTATTTACAAAGAGCAGTTTCTGCTTATTGCACCATGATATTAACCATTCATTTAGCGCGAATAATCTACTAAACTTTTCATGACCTAGTCGGTACGTGGGAAGCGGTCCTGACACAATGATCGTTATATCAGGCGATGTGCTGCGTACCGTATCGATCAGATTCCTGAAGTCTTTCTTCAGAACCTCTGTCTGTCGCAGCCTGATGTCGGCCCCTCCCGCGTGCAGGACCACAGTTCCGACGCGCTCGTTCAGAATCTCGGGAACGTGAGCAGCGATTTCAGAAACACAAGCACCAGGAAAGCAGTGATTATGCACCTTACTTTTATTTAACGTAGCGTGTACGTGTCGAACGATGGAATCACCGATGATCACAGCATCGCGTTCTGTTTCGCGAAGAGGGGAGAAGCGGTTTTGTGTGGATATCTCGAAAACCGGGAGGGTCAGAGAGTTTTCTTGGTCTAGACCTGACTCGCGTCTTCCGCTGCGGAAATATCCAGGCTTCGTAGTGGCATGTTGGAGCCGGCGTAAATGAGACCATAGCTGATCGCGGCCTCGACGCTCGTGACCGATGCTGAGTAACGCACGGAGTAGACGAGGTCGGAGTCAGCAGGTTAGTAACGTTAATCACTGATTTGTGTGCATCGGCGTGTGATGTTTCAAGAGCTAACCGCCGATCAATCAGCTCAGCCTGTCTCACTAAAAGGTTGTGGATCTGTTTCTCAACAGCTTCCAGCTCAGACTGTACCGCCTGTAGCTCAAATGTGTCCTCACCTGCACCAAAAGGTAGACTACTTACATCTGATATATTCGCCATTTTAACAGATGGACAGTAAGTTAAGTTAGCAACGACGCTACCAGTGATGCTATCAATATTAATACTAATTTATGGCTTAAGTCTTGGATATAATCCGTCTTTTTGTGGTACGGGTGTGGAGTAGACGCACGATAGGCGAAAAAAAAAAATGTTTGTTTATAAATGAGTGCGGAGAAGACGCGTTCAGCCGTGATCCACGGACGTAACCTGTAAGAGTATCCAGCGTTGGATCACTAGGCTTGAGACACGTCTGCTCAACAGTCCGCGTTGTAACTATGAGGTGAGGAAAAATAGAAAATGTTCGTTGTAAGTGAGTTTAAAGAGAAATCAAGAATTATAAATCAATCGATGGAGCTCCAAAGACAACAACGCGTTCAGACGCGACGCATGCGCATTCGAAACAGCTTTCTAAATGTTTATAAAGAAATATACCTTTATAAACATTTAAGTGTGTACTTTTAAATGATCGGATTCAAATACAAAAACAAATATTCTCTGTTTAAGTAATTTGTTTAAAACCAACAAGATGTCCAGCTTCTCAAACGCTTGCTCATTATTTTTTTAATTTACCACGCCCACTCGCGCAAAAGATATTCACATGCTAATCTCCACATGGAACGCAATCGCGCTCATTAGGCCTACCTCAAAAACAAAACACCAAAACACTTTACAAGTCTCTGCTTTTAGACGCGCCGTGAGCTTACATTGGATTTACATCAGAAGAAGAACGCGATTTAAAGACAAGAAAGATGTATGGTAAGAAATTCTTACATATTAGTTTGCTATTGTTGCATAAATTTCACATTGCAGTTGAACTGTTGCTAGATATATGGTGAATATTATAATATTTAGACCCGTGTTTACTGTTACTGTGTTTGTGGATATCTGCTCAAACGTAGATATGTATATGGTAACCATAATGTTTTATATTTGAGCACGATCGCGTTTGAATGTATCATATTTTGCAGCGCGATCGCGTTTGAATGTATCATATTTTGCAGCGCGATCGCGTTTGAATGTATCCTATTTTGCAGCGCAATCGCGTTTGAAAAGCAAACGGCTTCATGTTTTTACTATTATCTCATTTCATATCATCATAACGAATGGAAACATTTGAAGTAACATGATAATCAATATATTTTTCTCTAGCTTAATTGTTACTGAAATCTTTTGGAAGATTTATACTGCTATAAGGTTACTGTTATTTTATCCAGCACTGCGCATAGCTTATGCCTACAAGGCACAACAAACCTGTGTTCATTATATTATATACAGTGCCCTCCACAATTATTGACAACCCCTGGTAAATATGATCAAAATTGGCTGTAAAAAATAAATCTGCATCGATTATCCTTGTGATCTTTCATTCAAAAAATGTGCAAAATTCTAACCTTTCATTGAAGTAAAATAATTGAAAGTGGGGGGAAATCACATTATGAAATAAATGTTTTTCTCCAAAACACGTTGGCCACAATTATTGAAACCCCTAGAATTTTTTACGAGTAAAATATCTCTGAAGTATATTCCCATTAATATTTACCTTTTTTAGTACACCAGGGGGACTAGGAACATGAAACTGTCCAGCTATGACTTTGTGTTTCACTGGAGTTTAAATATGAGGAAACACAAAGGCCAAATCCCCTTAATCATCCATCACAATGAGTAAAACCACAGAATACAGTTCTGATGCGTAGCAAAAGATTGTTGAGTATTACAAAATAGAAAGTGGCTGTAAGACAATAGCTAAAGAATTGAAAATCCCAATTTTGACCATCAGGGCAATAATTAAGAAGTTATAATCAACTAAAGATGTTATGAATCTGCCAGGAAAAGGACGTGTGTCTATACTGTCTTAATGCACGACGAGGATGAAAGTTTGAGTGGCCAAAGACTCTCCAAGGATCACAGATGGAGAATTGCAGAGATTAGTTGAGTCTTAGGGTCAGAAAGCCTAAAAAAAATTATCAAACAACCCCTATATCCCCACATGTTGTTTGGGAGGGTTTCAAGAAAAATGCTCCTCGCTCCTCCAGAAACAAACTCCAGCATATTCAGTGGTCAGACACGACTGGAACTTCAAACAACACAGGGTTCTGTGGTCAGATGAGACTAAAAAAATAGCTTTTTGGCAGCAAACACACTAGATGGGTTTGGTGAACACAAGGATAAAAAGTACCCCATGTGTACAATTTAATATACCACTGGATCTTTAATGTTGTGGGCATATTTTTCTGCTGGAGGTCCTGGACTTCTTGTTCAGATACATGGCATCGTGGATTCTATCAAATATCAACAGATAAAAAATCAACTGCTAGAAATCTTATAATGGGCCGTGGTTGGATCTTCCATCAGGACAACAATCCAAAACAAACATCAAAATCAAAACAAAAATTTGTTGCGGAGCACAAAATAAAGCTTCTGCCATGAGCGTCCCAGTCCCCTGACCTGATGAGTGGGCTGAACTGAAAAGGAGAAGCACCAACATGGATCTGGGAATCTGAAGGATCTGGAGAGATTCTGTATG
This sequence comes from Vimba vimba, assembly GCA_022828995.1. Lineage (NCBI taxonomy): Eukaryota > Metazoa > Chordata > Actinopteri > Cypriniformes > Leuciscidae > Vimba > Vimba vimba. Next base: position 29,387,020 of record CM040839.1, read on the forward strand.
GAGGAATGGTCTCTGATCTCTTGTCAGTTATTCTCCAAACTCATCAGGCATTATAGGAGAAGACTCAGAGCTGGTATCTTGGCAAAAGGAGATTGCAAAAAGTATTTAATAAAAGGGTTTCAATAATTGTGGCCAACGTGTTTTGGAGAAAAACATTTATTTCATAATGTGATTTCCCCCCACTTTCAATTCTTTTACTTCAATGAAAGGTTAGAATTTTGCACATTTTTTGAATGAAAGATCACAAGGATAATCGATGCAGATTTATTTTTTACAGCCAATTTTGATCATATTTACCAGGGGTGTCAATAATTGTGGAGGGCACTGTATTGTTGGAAACATGTGTGTGTGTGTGTGTGTGTGTGTGTGTGTATTCTGTGAATTTTAAAAAGCAATTTTAACCAGAAAAATCTAAAATTTATTCCCAAAATCGTGCAGGCCTTTCTCTTGATATCAGTATGTTCACTTTTTTTTTTCAGGGCCCAGATGCCACTGAGGACTTCAGTGAACATGAACATGATAAAGTGAAAATCAAACACCTTGGAAATGAAAGGTATGTACAATGTTTTTAGGAATGGCACAAAGGTCTCTGTCTTTGGATCATTGTTTTCAATAAGTGCTTTTTTGGCATTTGTTGTGTGTATATTTGGACTATGTTGTGCTGTAAATAAATCCAAACAATTTAAAAGCCATTCTTTTTTAAACCTCCTCATTTACAGTATTGTGCAAGGTTGCTCAGAATGACAGGGCCTGATAGCTCCTAATAGGGCCATTAGGGGAGGGTCTTTGTCTTTCTCAGGTGTGAAAAGCTTACATATTAATGACCTCCGCATAAAGCTTTTTCACACAAAACACGTCGTAAAATTTTTAAATCAATATATTGTCTTATCTGAATGAGCAGTCGGGGTGATTTTCACATAGTTTTAGAGCAAATATTCTAGGCTACGTGATACAATTTTCAAAAGTCTTGTGAAGAAATAATCAGTATGGGTTTCATGGCCTTATTTCAGTGAGAATTTTTTTTGCATTTTCACAAACCACGCATAAATGTCATTATCTCAAAACTACTAACTTTTACATACATGCTGTTGATATATTATCGTAGCAGAGTTTGTGCTGAATACAGTGTAATTAGACTTTAGCCATGAAAATGTCACAAGTAACAGAAATAACCAGAAATGTCAGAGCATGTCAGAACACCTCCAGGGCCCAGAAAACAGCTCCGACCTCAGAGGGTTAATAACTTTTGATGCTTTTGTGCTTAACCCTCTGGGGTCTGAGCTGTTTTCTGGGCCCTGGAGGTGCACCCTGACTGCTCATTCAGATAAGACAATATATTGATTTAAAATTTTTACGACGTGTTTTGTGTGAGAAAGCTTTATGCAGGAGCTCATTAATATGTAAGCTTTTCACACCTGAGAAAGACAAAGACCCTCCCCTAATGGCCATATTAGGAGCTATCAGGCCTTGTCATTCTGAGCAACCTTGCACAAAGAATGAGGAGATTTAAAAAAGAATGGCTTTTATATCGTTTGGATTTATTTACAACACAACATAATCCAAAGATACACAACAAATGACAAAAAAGCACTTATTGAAAACAATGATCCAAAGACAGAGACCTTTGTGCCATTCCTAAAACCATTGTACATACCTTTCATTTCCAAGGTGTTTGATTTTCACTTTACCATGTTCATGTACAGAGACTCATGTGAATGTTGAAGTCAGCAGGACTCAGTGGCATCTGGGCCCTGAAAAAAAAAAAAAAAGTGAACATACTGATATCAAGAGAAAGGCCTGCACGATTTTGGGAATAAATTTTAGATTTTTCTGGTTAAAATTGCTTTTTAAAATTCACAGAATACACACACACACACACACACAAATGTTTCCAACAATATATAATATAATGAACACCAGGTTTGTTGTGCCTTGTAGGCATAGGCTATGCGCAGTGCTGCATAAAATAATAATAACAATAACCTATAGCAACCTATAAATCTTCCAAATGATTTCAGTAACAACTAAGTTAGAAAAAAATATATTGATTATCATGTTACTTCAAATGTTTCCATTCGTTATGATGATATGAAATGAGATAATAGTAAAAACATGAAGCCGTTTGGTGCGTTTTGCTTTTCAAACGTGATCGAGCTCAAATATAAAACATTATGGTTACCATATACATATCTACGTTTGAGCAGATATCCACAAACACAGTGACAGTAAACACGGTTCTAAATATTATAATATTCACCATATATCCAGCAACAGTTCAACTGCAATGTGAAATTTATGCAACAAT